>KE463865.1:186547-210282 GCA_000387445.2 Pythium aphanidermatum DAOM BR444 | reverse complement strand
CGTGTGCAGATGTAAATCGAACTCGAGAACGAGCTCAACCTCATCACTGACTACGTAGAGTCGATTCAGGCTTTCAAGCTGCCTCCTGGTGCAGCCAAGCGTGGGGGAGGAGTGACGAAACACCATCATCAGCGCCCGCCTGGACCTGTGGAAGAGCCCAGTGACCACGTGGGAGGTCCAGGGTGGGAAGTGCACACCCCTGAATCGAGAAAAGCTGCGGAAGAACGAGATCCTGACGTTTGGGCATCCCCTTCTCCAGACCAGCAGCTTGCCAAGGGAAGAGCGTTTGTTGCAGGAGGTGGCGGCGGTTTCCCAGTTGGAGGGCGGGCTCCTCCGTCATGGGCGAGCGCGGACAACAACAATCGTGTAAACAAGTAAGTGGGCTATACAGCTACTGCAGAGCAGTGCGGAGCGGGGCTAATGTAGCATCTTACAGTCGAGTGGTTAAGCAAAGTCCGGCTCGAGCAGCGCCATCAGGACGTCGCACACCTAGTGATGACCAGCGTAAAGCACGACCTGCACTCGACAACAGGCGCAATCCTCCTGGTAATGCAAAGAATGCGCCTGTAGCCAAAAGCAATAAGTCAAACGATAACAAAGCAGCAGCCCCAAAGGGCCCGAGCGGCAGTGGGGGAGAAATGATTGGCGGCAAGAAGAAATATTCCGAATTGGCGCGTGAAGAGGGTATGGTGGACCTGGAACTCATTGAAATGATCGAAAGGGACATTGTCGACGCTGCTCCGAAGATAACTTTCGATAATATTGCTGGCCTGGAACACACGAAACAACTCTTACAAGAAGCAGTGATGCTGCCGCAGATTGCTCCACATCTCTTCAAGGTATGACGAGTGTTTATCTGTAAAGAGGTGGCTTGATATTCATCACAGCGCATATAGGATGGTCGGCTTAAACCATGCAGTGGTGTACTAATGTTCGGGCCACCAGGAACCGGGAAAACGCTTCTCGCCAAGGCCGTTGCTAATGTCTGCAATTCTACCTTCTTCAATGTATCAGCATCGACTCTTGCATCGAAGTACCGGGGCGAGTCGGAGAAGATGGTACGCGTACTGTTCGACATGGCTCGATATTACTCTCCATCGATTATATTCATGGATGAAGTCGACGCAATCGCTGGAGCTCGAGGCGGTGCCCAGGAACACGAGTCATCGCGACGGGTTAAGACAGAACTTCTCGTGCAGATGAATGGGGTTGCATCCGGAGATCCAGGAGATCCGAGCAACCGGGTCATGGTGCTCGCAGCGACGAACTTGCCGTGGGAACTCGACGAAGCCATGCGACGTCGACTGGCCAAGCGAGTCTGTACGTCACTTGGTAAATGCATTATGAGCTTTGCCTCTCATGTTCTGCTGTCACGTTGTAGATATCCCACTTCCAGGCGAAGAAGGCCGTCGTCAACTCTTCAAACTAAACCTAGAGAAGGTCGACGTCGCCCCTGATGTGGACTACGATAAACTCGTGGCAGAGACTGAAGGCTACAGCGGTGACGATATCTGTGGACTGTGCGAAACGGCAAAAATGATGCCCGTAAAGCGCCTTTACACTCCTGAGGTCTTAAAGGAGCTACATCGAAAGAAGCAGGAAGGTGCGTCTGAAGAAGAACTCAAGGCACACGAGAAGAACGCATTAGTTGTCACCTGGGTGCGTACATGCGCAAGAATATTCATGATTTGCCCACGCTCACTATGTAAGTTGATGACCAAACAGAGTGATTTCCAGACGGCACTTGAGAATGTGTCGAAATCTGTTGGTCAAGATCAACTTGAGCGCTTCTCCAAATGGGAAGAAGAGTTTGGCTCAAAGTAGAATAGCACTTTTAAAGCTTGCGTTTGAGCAATCCGGACAGAAAATCGAACGAGTTTCCGTCAGGGTACAACTCGAGCTTCTCACCACTTCCACCTTCCGCAAGAAGGCACCCAGTTGATGTCAGTCCCTTGATAACGGCAGGTACCTTGGCGTCGCCTGTGATGTCAGCTGAGACTTGCACGACTTGTCCTGAGTGCAGCCAGTGGTTCAGATACGACTGCATGAACGGCTCAAAGCCCTTTTGCTGGAACTCGGATTCCATCTCTTCGTAAATGTTGAGGAATGCCACGAGGAATTCTTCCCTGGGAACCAAAAACACAAGTCAATGAAACAGGCAGAAGTCGGGTTCCGATAAATGAAAGGCTTACTTGGTGACGTTGCACGGGCGCTCCGCCGTGCTGAGAGCGTCGCGAAGGCAGAGCGTTGGCTCACGGTTCGAGATATTGATTCCGATTCCCGTCGTCACGCGGAAGCTTTGGTCCTTATACTCAGACTGACAGAGCATGCCAGCAATCTTGACGTTGTTGGCATAGATATCGTTTGGCCACTTGATGCGCACGGGGTTTTCCTGTCCAGCAGGCAACGGATGCACGGCTTCCACCGCCTTGATGATCGCGAGAGATACCAAGTACTGCACAAACGGAAGGCTGGAGCCGTCGGTGAACGAGCTGCAGAACGAGAACGTGAGACAGCCCTCAGGAGAGACCCACGTGTTGGCGCCTCGGCCCTTGCCACTCAGTTGGTGCGCCGTGAAGCACAGCACGCCAGCTGGGGCTGCAGGACGGAGCGTATCGTGCAGAAGTGTTTGAGTCGATGGGAGAGCAGGACTGAAGAGCACGATGCCGCCAAGCTTCTTCGTGCGCAGGCGCGGGAAGAGGCCATCACGAATTGCTGCGTCGACATCAGCATTCGCCCCGCCTTCTTCATACACCTTAATGGGCAAAGCACTTCCCAATGCATCCACCCACTCTTGGAAGAGCCGCACGTGGCGCTCGGAGCGTGCGTACCCACGCAGTTCCTCCGCAATTGTCTTGGTCGCTGCTGCCATGTTGCGTCAAGATCGGATATGCGACAATAAGAAAATGGAGAGCTCCTCGAAGTCAGTAAAGCGAGGCATTGCATTGGATCGTGTGCGAGAATAACAGAGGGATGGATGCAACGGGATGCAACTCAGAGAGCGGAATGAGAGGGTTTGTTCCCATTGGGTTGTGTGTGTGTCTCTGGCTGTTTATTCTCTAATCAAAGCGCATGAAGGTTGCAGACGACGGGTCCAAGTACTTGATGTCGAGCGAGATGCCAGGGCCCATGGTCGTGCTCAGGTGGGCGGCCTTGATGTACTTGCCCTTGGCACCTTCTGGCTTGGCATCACTGAGCGCCACCATGAACGCGCGGATGTTCTCGAGAAGCGCTTCCTCCGAGAAGCTCACCTTGCCGATGCCAGCATGCACGATACCCTTCTTCTCAGCACGGAACTCGACCTGGCCGGCCTTGGCCGCCGAAATGGCGTCCGCGACCTCCATCGTCACAGTGCCGAGCTTTGGGTTTGGCATCAGGCCACGAGGACCAAGGATCTACAGCACAAGAAGTGAACATCAGCGCCCGAGAAAATCTCCCCACTCTTGAAACGTAAATCTACGTACACGAGCGACACGACCAACGAGAGGCATGACGTCTGGCGTAGCGATGCATCGGTCGAAGTCAAGCTGGCCCTTCTGGACAAGCTCCACGAGGTCCTCAGCACCAACAATCGTAGCACCAGCAGCCTTGGCCTCCTCTGTAAACAACGACAATAAACCATTGAGCTATCACGAGGCTCGGAGAGGTATCTGAACGAATTCACGCACCAGCCTTGGCACCACGCGCGAAGACCGCTACGCGCACCACCTTGCCCGTGCCGTTTGGCAAGCTCACGACGCCACGCACGCTCTGGTTTGGTTTTCTTGGGTCCACACCGAGCTGCACGGCGATGTCAACAGTCTAAACAAAATCGTCATGACATCTGTAAGCGACCGACCGTTCATGGAACCAACAAAGCATTCTTTTCTCTCCACGCACCTCGTCAAACTTTCGTCGCGAGAGCGTCTTGGCGTTGGTCACAGCGCTCTTCACATCCATCTCAGGCTGCACATATTCACGCCACGACGTGAGCTCGGTTCGCCAACCATTCCGTCACGCATTGCAGTTGCGTACCTTCGGCAGGCCCGTGTTGCGTGGCTTGAGGCCAAGCGCCGTTGGATGACGCCCATTGTCGGCCACTTGCGTCGCCGTGGACGCGCTGCGCACCAGGCAGCTCGACGCGCGGAGCACGTAGCTCTTGAGCTCGGATTGCTTGCGCACAGCCGCCAGCATTTTCGTCTTCGAGTCTCCGGGTCCACCACACACACTGGCCAGCGTCTATTCGGGATACGTCCCGAATTCAGCTACTACAAGGGTAGTATCATGTTCTTAACCCTGTAGCGGATAGTTATTTATATCGATTATGACAGGGAACTGACTTGCGTGTCATGACCTGGGAACATCAAGGCAGGCAATGAGACAATAAAGAGAGAAAGAGAGAGAGAGATGAAGGTGTGCGGAATTGCGGCCGTGTGGATTGGCGTGTTGAGTGTGATGATGCTGCACGCGGCAGTGGCTATGCCCTGCAGTAGCCTGAACGGTCCGTTTTGTGTGGGCGTGTCGGAGGATTTTGCGACGCCGCCTCGTCACGTAACTATCAACCTTGATCGGCCCGAACAGGTCTGCGGTGTAAAGGAGATCGTGCGTGTGTCGTAACGATTGACTCACTGTGCCTCGTGCTGCTGCAGCAAGCGCGCGAAGAAGATCTGACAAAGCGATTAAATGTTGAGAGTGTGTTGAAAGAGTATGAAGTGACAGCGGCAAAGCAACAGAAGTTGAGTGAGCAGGATCAACTCCTCGAAGAGCTCAACGAACTACTTGATGAGACGGCAGCGTTGCTGGCAGAGCTCCAAACCCAAGAAGAAGAGAGCCCTGTGGTGGGATCGTTTGCATTCTCCAGCCAAGGCGATACGTATGAACTTCTGGAGACAATGGACGGCAAGGAGCTGAAGGTGCGTTCTGCTCAGATTGGCTCATCAGCTAGAAACTACATGTCACAATCTCACACTTCCTTGCTGTAGGAATTCTTTGAACTTGCATTTGATGAGGTACTACGATCGTGGGAAATGACATTGGAGGATATGTCTCCAGAAATCTCTCAAGGTCTTCGCTTGTCCGTCGATAAATTGAGGCAACTGAAGGATGTCAATGGATACGAGTTCAAGCACCTGGATGAATCATCCCTTTCAAATATTCGCCAGCGCTTCGAAAATCATCGCTTGATTGAGGTCCAACGCGCATTCGAACGCCTGGTTGTGGCCAAGAACCAACACGAGCGACACGCCGCGTTTGAGTCGGTTGTTTTTGTCTTCCAGCTCGCACAGGAAGCGGCAGATGACGCTGAAGACGACTTGGTCACGGCTGATAGTACAACTGATGAAGATGCCTCGGCAAGTAGTAGCAATTCAGACTCCATGTCGGAGAGCGCACGATAAAGATCAATGCAATACGGTGCTCTGCTTGCGCGCTTGTCCTGATTCCGTGGGGTCTTCTCAGCTGGCTTCAGATCTGATACGTATCCACGGCTCGGTTCAGGAGCTTATCATCCACAGGGACAAGCTCAAGTCCATGATGATCGGCGGTCGCGGTCGTGGAGGCGGTCGCGGCGGCCCCAGTGTCGCGGATGGCGACTGGAAATGCCCGAATCCAGGGTGCGGGAGCTCATGCTATGGCGTGGGGGGCCACTAGCGGACTGATTGTCTGTGATAGGTGCACGAATGTCAACTTTGCACGTCGCACCGAATGCAATCGGTGCCACACGGCGCGACCAGACGGCGTAGCTCCACCAGCAAGCATGCCGGTGGATGCGCGAGGTCCACCCGGCTTGTTCAAGGCTGGAGACTGGGCATGCAATGTGTACGTTGGTCGCTAGCGCGGGCAAGTCTCAGTCACAGCCTGACTGGACGACGCCATGCATAGGTGCGGGAACATGAATTGGGAACGACGTTCCGAGTGCAACATATGCAAGAGCTCGAAGCCAGGAATGACCGGCGCAGTATGGATGCGAGTTCCACTTGACGGCTTCTTTAGTAGCGCCATGGTAACACTTGCATCGGTTTGCACAGGATGAAAAGCGTGACGGAGCTGGCGGTGGCTTTAATGAGCGCCAGGATCGGTGCGTTCGTGACTGCAATGGCACCATGTTCCGTGCTAACTTCTCCGATACAGAGTTGCGTCCACAAAGAAGGAAGTGGATGAAGATGGTTACGACGACTTCGGAATGAAGAAGAAGGTGCGTTCTCGTCTCTCCAACCTCAGAACACTCGGCATATGTGCTCATCTCGGTGTTTGTAGAGCGTGAAGGCGTCCAAGGCGGAACGAGAGGCGGCCGCCCTGGCTCGGTTGAAGCAATCATACAGGTGCGACATTGATACGCTCCTAATCGAATTGGTTTCGCAATCTCCTCACTGTGGTTTGATTCATGTAGCGCAATCATTGTGGACGAGCCCGTGTCGTCACTAGTTCCCAAGGCGCTTGCATCTTCAGGAGCGACACCTGACGAGAGCTCTCTTAGAGATGTCAAACCACGACAGGAATCTCAGCCGTCAGTGAGGAAGAACTCGGACAACACCGGAAGGCGCAGCCGGAGCCGTGATCGAGGTCGTGACCGTGGTCAGAGTCATCGCAGTCGTAGTAGGGAGCGAGAGAGGAGCCCTCGCCGACATAGCAGATCGCGGCATGGAGGACGTAGTCGATCGAGGAGTCGGGAGCGAAACTACACGCGAGACAGGAGTCGTGGTCGCCGCTAACACCGTTTCCATTGATATCTAAGTCAATGGGGTACGCGAGCACGAATGGGCTTACAAATAACATTATATAACGCCCCACACTCGACGTCTTGACTCACGAAGCGGCAGGTTGCGTAACGAAACTAGACTTACTTAGTTATGCTGCATGATACCACGTGCACGATCCACAATGGCCTTCACGTAAACTGGGGTGATCTCGAAGAGGTTCTTCAGAATGATATCTGGAATGTTAGCAGCCTTCGATCTGTCTTCCGAGTCCTTGTCTACTAGGACCTTCACCGACCACAGCATCAGGCAGCCACTGCCGTTCGCATCGCTGAAGTTACGGAGCGAGACCCTGCGTGAAATCATTTCAGTCAATGACAAGTAATAGTGATTTGGTGGCCACAGTGCACGTACGTTGTGGTTTGGTTGCGACGGATCATGTCTGGCGCCTTGGGGTGGTTCGGGTCATTCTTGACCGAACGCGTGATGAAGTAAATACTGCCATCTGGGTTATCACGCTTCTGTGCTACGATAAGGCTCTCCTCCTTGATCGAGCCGTTCGGCTGACCACCTTCACTGCCCATGGTCAAGTTCACGACACGACGGACATACTTGGTGGTGGCGTCAATGTCCTCGAGCAAATCAGCTGACTCCATGAATGGAAACTTCTTCTCGAACGATGAGTTACCCACACACTCCCACAGATCATCCACAACAGCTGACGCATCGCAGTTGTAAATGTGGTGTCGGAAGAAGATGCCCATCTCAGTCTTGCTCATCTCGTACTGCACCTCAAGGCCGAAGTAGGTCATGGTTGGGTTCTTGGGGTTGCGAAAGGCATTTTCACAGTCAAGAAGTGCTTTGTCAGCTCCTGACATGGCGTCGTTGGCAAGACGACGCAGCTGGTCCTGGAACGAGCTCGATGGCAGCTGTAGGGCAGAGGATGATGCTGGGCTCGAGGTGGCAGATGGTACCGACGCGGTAATGGTGTTAGTCAGCGACGCTGGGGTGGTAGCGGCGCCGCCAGCGTTAAGAATGAGGTCGAGCGATGGCATCTGCAACAGAATTGGAGGTGAGCGTCAGGACTTTCACCGGACAACAACCACCACACAGCTACGTACGTTGAGCAGTGGTTGCTTAGTGAAGTAGTCCTGAAGGCGCTGGATGAACTTCATCTGCTCCATCAGGGTCTTGCGAAGAAACTCATTCTCTTGGTCGACACGAGCACGAATCTCCGCGTGTTGCTCGGCTTCCTGCTTCCAGCCGAGTTCCGTGTTGTGTTCCGACGGCTCGGACGACTGCAAAACTTCGATCTGCTCTTTCAGATCCTTGACCTTCGCGCGGAGGGCGATGAGCTCGTCCTAAAATCACAACAGGACGCAAGAGATTAGTCATGTCCGTCAATTCCTGTCGTTGAGCCGATCCGATCAACGCACCTTCTGACGCTGACGGTGCTTTCGAGCAGCCTTGGCGATCTGCGCACGACGCTTCGCCTTCGGGTCTTCATACTCTTCTGGCTGCTTCTCGTTGTCCGAGTCATCTGCGACGGATGGGGTGGCGCTGGCTGGGGCCTTGCGTTTCTTCGAGGCAGCAGGCGTCTTCGCCGTCGACTTGCTCTTGGCGGCGGTTGTCGTTGGTGTACTCGCAGCCGACGCTGTCGTCGACGGCGCGACAGCCGCTGGCGCACCTGTCGCTGGGGCGCCAAGTCCAGCCATCGCGCCGCCCAGGTTCGGGAACATGGACGAGTTGGCAGCCATGAGCGGGTTCATCCGGTGAATCGGTGCGAGCGAATTGGAGCCTGGCAGGTTGCCCATTGGCAGAGGCAAGTTCATGCCCATAGGCAGGCCGCCGTTCATGGCCTGCGTGAGCGACTGCGTGAAGCTGGCGGGTGCCTGCAGGGAGCCGTTCGGGGCGCCGTTCTGGCGTGAGTTGGCCTCACGCAGGAGGTTGTGGAAGGCGTCCATGGTGATGACGCGCGTGGCTTCGCTTTCGTCGGCTTGACCTGCGGCTCGCTTGGGCAGTCCAGGAATGGTGACTGGTGATTACGCAAGGACCCACGCCATCGTCGAGGTGGCCCGCGTTTACGCAAGCGACAAGCCGTGAGAACAAACGGACAGACGGGCGCGTTTTCACCCACAGTTTCACTTGGTCTCGACCAATCGTCGGCACGCGACATGTGCTATGAGGGATCTGATTGGCAGAGTGGGCAGCCACCATCGCGTCCCACCTGGCGGGTTTTGAGGTTTTTCGTTGCATCGGCTGCAAACGCAATTGCGCGAGCAGAGGTCCGTATGAGCCAATCATTTCGAATCAACCAATCAGATGTGGCAAAGATTACGAGCCAGCCCTTCCCCGCGACCACCAGCTGGTGCTGGCGTCCGAATGATTGCCTGACCCCGGTTTTGTACAAATCACAAGTGCAACTTCCCAAATTAAACTTCGTCTATGGCCCAAATTACCTATCGTACCTATGCGAGCGGATGCAGTATCTTACGTCACAAGTGCCAAGTTGTTGGCCGAGAAAGGCGACAACAGGGCTGCGAATGGAGCCACTTGCTGCGACTCACGCGGCGCCTTCTACAGTGCCAACGGAGCCACCACGCTTCTCAGGCAAGGCCGCCAATGTGGCATCTTGCTGTGGTTCTAGTACGGCCTGCGAGAAGCAACCAAGCAGAGGTGATTGCTGCAGTGGATCCGTTGATAACTCCAGCGAGCTGGTGGTGCGCAAGCCACGCAAGAAGGCGTCGGAAGCAGCGATGAAGCGCCGCATGGCGAACCAGATCCCAGAGTCCATCCAGAACGATCCAGAATTGACGAAGGCAATCGAGCAGGTTCGTGTATCATGAACAGGTTCGTGAAGGCTATGCAGTTCTCACGTAAGACGTTCTGGTAGCTACCGTGGAACTACAACTTTGAGATCCGCAAAACGGTTTGGCGTATCCAGCAGGCAGGCAGCAAACGTGTAGCACTGCAGTTCCCAGAGGGCTTGCTGCTGTACTCGTGTGTGATCTCGGATATCATCGAGCGCTTTACCGGCGCCGATACGATCATCCTCGGTGACGTACGTAACATCATGTGCTCATCATTTCATCAAGCAAATTCTCAACTGTGTGTGATGCGTAGGTCACGTATGGCGCGTGCTGCGTAGATGACCTGACTGCGATTGCCCTTGGTGCGGACTTCATGGTACACTACGGTCATAGCTGTCTCGTACCAATCGACGTTACCACTATCAAGATGTTGTACGTCTTTGTCGACATCACAATCGATGTCGATCACGTAAGTCATATGCCTGCTGACTGCTCTTCTGCTGAATTAAATGGTCTGGTTTTCATTGCAGCTCATCGAATGCATGAAGCTCACATTCACTCAAGACACGAAGGTGAGTCCAGCATCAGACATCTGGTGTGCTGTTGAATTGATACTGAGGTGGAGCATCATTATCCTAGCTCGCCCTGATGGGCACAATCCAATTCGGTAGCTCTATGCACTTGGTTTCCACCAAACTTAAGGACTATTTCGCGAAGCTCTACGTCCCACAAATCAAGCCGCTCTCTCCGGGCGAAGTGCTGGGTTGTACTTCCCCAACACTTGACGACGTCGACGCCCTCGTTTTCATTGCCGATGGACGCTTTCATCTTGAGGTACAGTCAATGCCATCTAATCACCGAAATTCATCATACTAATGACCCTTCTTGTAGTCTGCTATGATCCAAAACCCACATATCCAGGCCTACCGCTATGATCCGTACCCAAAGGTTCTATCCATCGAGAATTATGATCTGCCCCAGATGATGGAGATTCGCCATGATGCGATTGAAAAGGCTAAATCTGCTCAGCGCTTTGGCATCATTCTCGGTACTCTGGGTCGCCAGGGCAATCCACTCATCCTCGACCACCTCAAACAGATGCTTCAAGACCAAGGCAAGGACTACTTCATCATCCTGCTCTCCGAAATCTTCCCAGATAAAGTAAGCTCCCACAGTGATCTGACCGAACTCGTGTACTAATCATACAACGGTGCTCAGCTGGGTATGTTCGGCGACGTGGACGCATGGATCCAAGTGGCGTGCCCTCGACTGTCCATCGATTGGGGCTACGCATTTCCAAAGGTAAAAACGGGATCTGCTGTGCCTGACAGAGAAACATTATTGACAGCTTCATCTTGCAGCCGCTGCTTTCACCTTATGAGGCTGAAGTGTGCTTAGGTCAAACCGCTTGGCGTGATGGCTCGTACCCTATGGATTTCTACGCGAAGGGCAGTGGTCCATGGACAAACTACCACCAGCCACAGAAGTAGGAGATCGTATCGATCAACAGTCTCTGGGTATCCAGTCTTCGTTGATCTTAATATGATTTTGTCTCCATGTAATCGGGTTTTTGTAGACTTGCTGAGTTGTGAGATGTCGTGCAATCGCATCAAATCGCGAGTTGGTTGGCTGAATTGAGTGGGTTGGTGATTTAGATGCAGGTTGATTGTGATTCTCGGTTGAGGCCCGGCAGGTTCGGATGAAATTTACAGATCTCTCTATACAAATGGCGTCAGTCAAGGCTTTCCAGAAAAGAACATTGATATCCCATACGTACTCGTAGATGAGCTCCTGCAGGCGAACCTTGGTCAAGTTCTCTCTTTCAAAATCAAAGCTGAAGTGCGACTCCGCGACTGGCTCATCTTCGACATTGTGAAGCGAGTCCAAGTAAGGGTGTTCTAGTGCTTCTTCGACTGAGATCCGACGGGACGGATCAAACACCAGCATCTTCTCTAGTAAATCGATGGCCGCAGGTTTTGCTGTGGGGAATAGCTTCGCGAAGGGAACCCCTGGTTTCATCGGCTGGTTCTTCATGAACCGGCGAGCCTTCTCGCTTGTCACAAAGTGAAGTTCATCCTCTCCTGGCGTGCCTAACTTTTCGCAGATGATCTGTAGTTGGTGAATGTAGTCGTCTCCGGGAAATAGTGGCTTTCTTCCCAAGAGCTCGGCAAAAATGCAGCCAGTTGACCAGATATCGATGGCCTTTGTATACTCCCTCGTCGAGAGCATAATCTCCGGTGCTCGATACCATCGCGTCACCACATATTCAGTCAAATCCATGTTTTCCTCGTCCGGCTCAACGCCACGTGCAAGACCAAAATCACATATCTTGAGGTCGCAGTTCGAGTTCAGTAACAAGTTGGATGGCTTGAGGTCGCGATGAAGCACGTTGGCTGAGTGTATGTACTTGAGAGCCCGCAAAATCTATGAGTAGAAGACGCGACACCATCAGCAAAGTGTGTCGCTACATAGTGTGAATGGTCTTACCTGATAGAGGAAGTACTGGATGTGGTCGTCCGTGAGTGGCTGTCTCGAATAGATAATCCTGTGAAGATCTGTCTCCATGAGATCTGAGATGATGTAGACATCATCGAACGTCACTAGAGATGTAGGAGGTAAGAGGTCTACGATGGTAATAACGTTCTCGTGGTCGAAGTGCTGCAGCAGTTTAATCTCTCGAAGAATTCGTTTAGCGTCGACAATATCTTCGAATGCCTTTGAGATTTTCTTGATAGCAACCTTCTCCGTTGTCTCCGTGTTCTCCGCAGATCTGTTGAGAACGGAGGCACAGTTAGTGGTCAAGGCGCAAACCAAATAGGGATATTGCCGCTAGCCTCACATGACGACTCCGTAGGCACCGTGTCCTATTGGCTTTAGAAACTTGTACTTGAGATCGATTTCGAAAGTCGTACTGGAGACAGCGAGAACATGCGTCCCTGGCCGAGTCGGTGCCGGCGGCATCGACGGAGCAGACGGTGCAGACCCCGGTAGTGACGCTGCACTAGGAGCCAAGGCTGCATTCTCTGTTACACTGGACGCCGTTGCAGAGGTTGTTGTCGATGGTAAGGACGCTTGGCGGGGCGATTCAGCGCCTACAGGTGTGTCTCGGACCGTCGAGTTGGCCTTGTCACTAACGGCGTACCCCGAGGAGACCTGCGTTGTTGGATTGATGCTCGCCATCGTAACAAGCCAAAGGGAGATCTCGAGCGGATGCTGTGAGGCGTACAGTATCCAAAGCCTTGAAGGACTCAAGTGGGCTCGTAGGGACAGCTACTAGTGGCGCCCAATCTGTATGAAATAAAACCGACCCAATCGAGTCAGGTCCGTACGGAGACAAAGAGGCGTTGGAGGCGCAGTGGTGGGTGGAGCGGGGCGAATTGGCCGAGTAGCAACGCCCTGCCTCGTTATTTTCCTATCGATGCGTTTCGATCGTCGTCTGTTTTATTATCTTGCTCGAGTGGCGGTTTGAATGGGCGCTGTTTCACACCTAGGCCGGCGCCTCAAAACGAAAGGCCCAAGCTACGTATAAATAGGAGCTACAGACACCTGACTGGACAGCAAGCTGGAGTGTGCGTGACTACATGAGTGTACTTGTGTTGATCAACCCAAGCCAGCTCTCCTCCTGTCAACTTCACCAAGGGATTCCTCTTCACTGCGGTGTCGCACAGTCCTTCTCTCCAGCATGATGCTCCCTCCCTCTTGCACGCTATACTCCCTCCGCATCCGATGCGCTAGCCGTTGCGTGCATGTGACATCATCGCATCCCCGAAGAGGCACGAGGCGACATGGCTTCAACTTGGTAGTAGTAATATTACTACCAAGTAAAAAAGAAAAGATACCACAATATTATTGTGGTATCTTTCTTTTTTAGCCAACCACATCATGATGCTCTCTCTTTACCATCTTGCATTGGCTGAAATACCTTTTCCGACCTTCTGATGAGGTGTTATATGTTGGACAAGTGAGGTTTTATATGTTGTGTCGCTCTTGGGGGAGAGATCCAAGTCGATCCGGAAGCTCCCGACTCGAGCGACAAGCAGAGAGTTCGACGCGCATCCATCGCCATGGGCCAGGGACAGAGCGGCCTGCCGCGCCAGCCGCGCGACGACGCGCAGAAGAAGAAGGATGAGGCCAAGAAGAAGAAGAAGTTCGAGCCGCGTGGCGGGGCCATGACGCGCAAGCGCCGAAAGAAGAAGGGCCCAGCCGCTGCAGTCAAGATCCCGACGGTCTACCCGACGGCCAAGTGCAAGCTTCGCCTGCTCAAGATGGAGCGCATTAAGGACTTCTTGCTCATGGAGCAGGAGTTTATCCAGAACCAGGAAGTGCTGAAGCCAAAGCAGGAGAAGGACGAGGAAGAACGCTCCAAGGTCGATGATCTGCGTGGCACACCCATGGGGGTCGGCACACTTGAAGAGATGATCGACGACAACCATGCGATTGTTTCCTCATCAGTCGGCCCAGAGTACTACGTCGGCGTCATGTCATTCGTGAACCAGGATATGCTCGAGCCAGGCTGCTCGGTGCTGCTTCACAACAAGGTCATGTCGGTCGTTGGTATTCTCTCGGACGACACGGACCCAATGGTCTCGGTCATGAAGGTTGACAAGGCTCCGCTTGAATCCTACGCTGATATTGGTGGTCTCGAAACGCAGATCCAAGAAATTAAAGAAGCTGTTGAGCTCCCATTGACACATCCAGAACTGTATGAAGGAATCGGTATTCGCCCACCAAAGGGTGTGATTCTGTACGGAGAACCCGGTACTGGTAAGACACTGCTGGCCAAGGCTGTGGCCAACCAGACTTCGGCGACCTTCCTGCGTGTGGTTGGCTCGGAGCTGATTCAGAAATACCTCGGTGATGGTCCAAAGCTTGTTCGCGAGATGTTCCGCGTTGCTGATGACCACGCTCCGTCGATTGTGTTCATTGATGAGATTGATGCTGTCGGTAGCAAGCGTTACGACTCGAATAGCGGTGGAACGCGTGAGATTCAGCGTACGATGCTTGAGCTCCTCAATCAGCTCGACGGCTTCGACGAGCGTGGTGATGTCAAGGTGATCATGGCAACAAATGCCATCGAAAGCCTTGACCCTGCTCTCATCCGTCCAGGTCGTATCGACCGAAAGGTGCGAAGTTGTCTGTGTCATCTTCTGTTGGTGTGCCCGACGTCTGACTGCTATTACGTGTCATGTAGATCGAGTTCCCTCTACCAGACGTGAAGACGAAGCGACGCATTTTCCAGATCCATACCGGACGCATGAGTCTCGCTGAAGATGTTGATCTCGAAGAATTTGTCATGTCCAAGGATGAGCTGTCCGGTGCCGACATTAAGGCTGTGTGCACGGAGGCTGGTCTGTTGGCTCTGCGTGAGCGCCGCATGCGTGTGACGCAGACCGACTTCCGCAAGGCTAAGGAGAAGGCGCTCTACCGCAAGAAGGCGAACATCCCCGAGGGTCTTTACCTCTAAGCCTCACCGCGTCTTTAGCGTGGTCGCAGGAAATGCATGGAAAACCTTTTTTCTCGAGTAGAGGTTGGGCGTGTGTTCACATTTGGTCATCGTATCTTTATAGTACAGGCTATGCATCACAGGATCTCACGCGTCAGGCGAATTCGATCGCACGCGGCGCCACGAAGGGACTCGTAGTGGTATCCACGACGTGATCTGCGTGGGGCGGAATGAGGGCATGGACCGACGATCGGTCCTCGACTCCTCATCGCTCGCCTTCTTGGACATGCTCAGGGACGGCCGCGACAGCCTTGCGAGGCTCTTCTTCATCGTCCCTTCTTTCTCGTCGGCTGGGTTCTGATCTCGAGCGCGTGCGATCTTCAATCGCAACTCGAAGGCCTCGACAAAGTACATGAGCTCTTCCACTTCGACGCGCAATGCCTTTTTCCTCGTCACCTTCTCGGCATCCCCCGCCATCGTATGCGCGCGTGTCACTTCCTCCACCAGTGCGCGCGTCGGGTCATGGAACGTGTGTCGGCGCCAATTCTGAATCGCGCGACTCCACTTGCGCATCTTCTCAGGCGTGGGCGCCGCGAAGCGATGCACGCGCTCCTTGTCCTTGGCTGCCAGCACCTTGCCCGTCTTGTCGTCGAAGTGCGCCTCAGCCGCGCACACGGCGAACTGGTTGGGACACACGCCGTCCACGCTCGAGATAACGCGCACGTGGTGCCGTGTGAGCTGGATGGTCTCGACCAGCGCTCCGTTGGGCTTGGTGAGGCACCGCAGCATGCCATGCTCCAGCACGCAGAACCAGAGCTGCGCGTGGCGCTCCTTGGGCAGCGCGAGGAGGTAGCCTTCCATAGCGCTGCGTAATTGACTCAATCTGACTGACTGTCCAGAGTCCTCTTCTCGGCACGGAGACGAATCATGTTGGCTGGGGCAGAGCCTTCCGTGAGCCCATCAGGTCTGGCGCCACAACCCCGGATGTTTCGATGGGCTTTACAATGCGACAACGCGCAGTATGGCGCGCGTATGTCACGCAGATGTTGCACAGACGGTGGTTCGACTCAGATCTAGTGCAACATAAGAGAGACTTTGCGAATGGCTCTATTAGTGACACAAGTGTAGCCATCCGTCACGTAGCAGAGGGACCGTACACTGGGTCGGGTCGGCACTCACGAAAGGGGGAATAAATATCATCCGATGGAAGACGCTGGAGGAATGACGGCGTGGCCACTCACTCGCCAGGGTTCTGATGAGAGCCCTACTGAGCGAAGGGATGAGACATCGACAGGCCCGTACACGATCCCAGAGAGAGACTCACCTTCGTTCGACTGAACGCTGGGCCGCGTGGATCAGCGTATGGGTATCCCGGAGATGGACCATTTGCCCCTACTGGGTGCACGTACCCCATAGGAGGAGGTGCATTAGTGTAGGCAGCTGGTCCATACTCCGCGTACTGGTGAGGCGGAGGACGAGCGTAGCCCCAATCCGTCGGGTTCGTATAGTACGCCGGAGGATACGCCGTCGCGTGCGGCCGATAGTACTCGACAATCCGCTCGTTCTTTCGACCATAACCTTCCGCTCGTTGCTGCCAACTCGCGCCACTGTCATATCCGGCGTATTCGTTCCATCCATTTGTCGGCGGCACAGCTCCGCGAGCATATCCAGAGCCGTAAGCTACTCCCGCAGCATGGTTGGGAGAAGACCTGCGCAACTTCTTGGATGGTGACGCCCGAGTCGAAGAGCCTCCACCTCCTCCCGTGTCAACGCTGACAGTAAGACTAGATGAAGAGTCCGGATATTCCGGGTGATACCCTTTGTGGGAGCTACTGTAGAGGTCAGCAACTTCGTAGTACGACTTCGTTAGTCGCTGATGGAGAAGTGCGAGGAGCGACTGTGCAGCGAGCTGCTTTGCCACTTTCTTCGTTGATGCGATACCCTACATGACCGTCCATTGTTGAGTACTGTCTTCACTGAGCAGGTCGTTTACATCCGCATACCTCTGCCGCAGTGCTTCCAGCCGTGACAATAGTTTTGAATAGCTTTTGTCCATCGACCTCGTGCGGAATAGTGTTGTAGTTGACTGAAATACCGCGATTTCGATTCTGATACTCTTGGACAACCTGGGCCGGGGTTTTTATCGATAGCTCCATGCATGCTTGTAGGATGCGAGGGTCTCCGATGGGCAACGTCTTGAACTCCGCAAGGGACTAGGGAATTGCTTCAGGTCAGCGCAGATTTCTATGTTTTGTAACAAAAACGCAACGCACCATCAACGGTTCGGGCTCATCCACAGTCTTCTTGGTTTCTTCTCTCAATGGAGGTGGAGGTACATGCTGTTTCCCAACTCGTCCTTGCTTCTTTAACTCCATCCAATAGCACGGAATGCTACGGTCACAGAACATGTCAGAAGTATCCTGAGGAGCATCAGCTTGTCAGCCTAACACATACTGCTCCTCCAGGACTGCCTCCGCAGCTGCCTCTTTCGCTAGCTGTCGTGTCGACCTCGCAATAGATGGATACTGTCGGTCGAAAATACGCACACAGCAAGCAAAAGGGTGCTCAGAGTCTGAAATCGACACACAATGATTAGCATTCGATGGTTCAAGCATTCCAACGCTCTACGAACCATCATGCTTGCTAAAGTTGTACTGAGGAACTGCCTTCCATGCTGCCATTGCGAATTCCTGGTCATACAACCACAATTGTTAGTTATCACTCACGTTGTCCGTTGAAAGGTCGTATCATACCCGAAGGAAGGCATGAACAGATTTCCCCTCTGGGCTCTCAAGCGCTTTTCCGTTCACCTCGACGAGCGGAATTGCTTCGCCAATACGAAGCACAGTGACTGTAGGCTCTATCGACTCCGTGACGGCGTCTAGTCTTCGTTTTTTGGTCCCGCTTTTTCCCTCTGAGTGGCCTTGCTCGCCTCTTGTTCTACTTTCGTCCTCCGAGGACCTCCTTCGCGGTGGTTCTGTCCGCGGCGGCCGTGCTCGAACGTTATGTCGACCGAAAATACTCAGCGGAGGTACATGAGTCTTGGCGAGATCCAAGAAGTCTTTATCGGCACTGATAGGATCAAGGGCGTACGGCCTCGTCCACGTGACGAGCTGGAGTGCCTCGTTCACGAAGCACGGCAACCCAGAGTCGTGTATCACACGCTGCCAGCCTGGTGGCAGTCCTATGTCGCCTCTCTCGTTCTTGTTACCTCTAGTATTATCCGTACCATTCGCGTTGTTGTGGGTGATGCTCGACGCTTGCGAGTTGTCAATGCTGATGCTCATCTTTGCGGCGCTGTTCACTAACTGTACTACTCGCTTTGGCTCACGCTCTGGTTCCGCACTCTCATTGTACCCACTACCGTCACTGGGCTCCTCCAACGTCGATACCATCGCTCGAGCGGCTTCTGCGGCGACACTCAGCTGCATTAGTCCCGCGGACGCGGTTGTGGCGTTCTCCGTCGCCGTGATCGACTCCTGAGGCTCACCGTCGTCCTGTAGTGACGCACCAGCACGCACCGAGCGCAGCTCCCGGATCTCCGCCTGGAGGTTCATCTCCAGCCAGCCACGTCGCCACTCGCGGGCGTCACAATGCCCAGCTCCTGGTCTTCTACTGCTGCGCGTTTTTGCCCAGCACTTTCCTATCGAGTCTTTGTTGCATCACCCCAGAGCACTATATCAACCAATCATTATGCGATACGATGTAATTTGAGCCAATGGAAAATGAGAAATTTCGCAAGATGAGCACTTTATAGATAATGGAGGAAGATGGAAGCGTTGGAGTGTGTTGTGTATTCGAAGCTATTGTACGACACAGAAAGCTACACAATATATAGTGACGATATTTAGGGTGCGCATCCATCATCTCCAACGAGATACGCTTGACGACCGCTACCGGTTTTTTTGAGTCGTTGAGTCGAGTACGCGGCTGCCGGGTTGTCAGTTCCTGCTTCTCCTTTCGAAGCCGGTCGATCTCTTCCTCTAGTTTCTTGTTCCGGGCCCACATCTTCTTGATGAGCTTCGATCGCTCTTCATCTGACCCGTCATCGCTTGGCTCTTCGGCGCTGTCCACAACTGACGGCTCCTCCTCTGACCCTGCTCCAGAACCCTTCTTGTCGTCGATACGATGTAGCTTTGCCTTCGCTAGCTTGGATTGCAGCTCCCTCACCTTTTCGATTAGCTCGGCATTTTCTTTCTTTACCGTCTCAAGATACTTGATCTTCTGTTGTGGATTGTTGTTCCCAGCCAACTTTGAGTTCTCTTTCCACGCTTTCTCGGCTGAGGCCATGGCATTATCACGCTGGACTCGAAGGTCTTCGATTTCAACTCGGAACGTTTCCACGTACGTCTTGAGCGTCTTGATTGTCTGCCAGAGCTCATGGATTTTCGCTTCGCAACGTTCATGAACATCTTCGGGTTCCTCTCCAAGTCCATCAATGCCTAATTCATCATGGATGTCTGCTGTGTCTTCTCCATTCGCACCATTGTCGTTGTTGTCCATATCCACGCTGTCATCGTTCGACACCTGAGCCAAAGCGCCGTGAAGACGCAAATTTTCTTCCTCGTACGCTTCAATATTCGACAGTAGCTGCGCGTTCTCTTGATCAAGCCCCATCATCTTGTTCGTCAATTCTTCAATCTGAACACGATAGTCTTTCTCCACCGACAAGAACGATTCGGCTTGCTGTCTCATTTGCTCCTTGAGCGCATTGTTCTCGCGCTCAAGCGCCTCAAGCTTGCTCTGGAGTTGCGTTTCCTTTCCAGTCGATGGATTAAACTCAGGAACCGGTAGGAAAGACTGCTGTTCATGCTCGGGCATCGTCGGCAGCTTCCACTTGTCGGCAAACGGGATCTTCTCCTCGGGCATCACGATGATGTCGACAGCGCCTCGTGTCTTCTTCACGGGCGAGATGCCAGCGAATGATAACCGTTTGTTTTCGACGTGCAAGTGCTTGCCCTTGAGCAGTTGCTTCTCGTATCCTGAGAGCCCCTGCATCATCTTGTGTAGAAAGTAGACCTGCTCCTTCATCCCCTGGAGCTGGGCGCGCAGTCGCCGCACCTCCTCGGCGTCAGTCGTGACGTTGCTGACAGTCCGGCGTAGCGGCCGCGCCGCCGCCAAGCCACCACCCGACGGCTCGCTTCGCACACCATCCGCATGCATGTTCTTCAGCGTCTCCGCCATTGCCATCGTCGTCGTCTGCGTGGGTCTGAGCTCCATCGTCGTGATGGCGGGGGAGCGAGTGGCCGGTCGATGCAGATTACTCACGAGCCTTCAAGGAGTGCGGGGGCAGGGACTTGTGGGCATACTGAACTCAAGTGAGACGCGGGGGCTTGGAGGGGACGGGATGATGGAGGACCCAACCCTAATAGTTGTTGGGCCCACGGTACGAGACGAAGACGAGGTTTTAACCAATCAATATCCGGATTCATTTCCCTCGATTGAAGATCTGGGATGTGACGTACTGAATTAGGATATACAAGATTATCGGAAGAGAGAATTTCAAACATCCCAAATAGCAGGAGTAATATTCCCTCAATATGACCCCTTTCCGCAATCACCTGTGGGCGTCCCAACCGCGAGATTTTGGGCCAAAACGGACGCGCGGAAGGCGTGCCCCAGGGCGAGCCCCAAAACAGCACACACGTGATCGTTAGTATATCAGAAATTTGAAATTTCCGCACCAATCAGGATCGTACTTTTCACACGCACGGTCATGGACCACGTTCATCGCCGTCATTGTGAAACTCCACTGCTGTGAGAATACCCACCGCTCTTTTCTCAATGTCCCAGACGCTGTCAATGCCACCAACACCACCAAGCAGCGAATCGACAATGTTGGCTGCAGTTGGTGAGTGGGTAACCCAGCTGTTCAAGTATGTGGGCAACATGAGCATCTAAAACGACATAAGGACACATACTTCTCCTGTGGGATGCGTCGGTCGTGTCCTGTGACTAAAGAGGGGATGTCACATGTATCACATCGGCACTGTTAACTCTGCGTGAAGCGAGTCGGAAGCGAAAGCGATGATAGAGCGAAGGCACTCCTGGTGGATATTGGTTTCCAGAGGTAGTACGGTACGCCCGTCTAGCTCAGTTGCAAGTCGTCTGTACTAAAATAAGTTAATACGACTATGCGACTTCTTATCTACCTCGTCATTGTATCTACTATACAAACCTTAATATACGACGTTTGGCAGATGACGGTGACGTCTTGGCAAGATTTCCTTGATTTGGTGTGGTCGTTGGTGTTGCACCGAAGATGTATGGTCGAAATAGCTCAGACGGTAGAGAGCACAGTGTTTATGCCACTGGTCGCGGGTTCGATCCCCGCTGTGCACAACCGACAGTGTTCGGGTAATTGCGCTTGGCGCGGGGACTCCCAATTGGACGTATACTGGTATCGTGCGACAGGTCGACCGAGCCAAGAAGTTTTGCTCCACTTGAGACGTTCATTTTGCTTGGATGCGTCTTCAAAGAACAAATCGCACCATAAACAACGCGTCGTGTGCTTGGAGAAACCCACCAATGGAAGGGGACGCCCGTAAGACTCGAAGAATCTGCTGGAGGTGGGTCTGGCAGTCACCATCGTGCCTTCGTCTCATGCAAGCCCGCACATGCGCACTGAACGATGTGTAAATCACTCGCAGCGCTGGCAACGCTGGCATCGGGTCTCTGTTGTTGAAGAGGCGGCTGTTGCGCTCCGTCCAAAGGAGATGCAACGTGATTGAACGAACAACTTGCTACATGTCAAACACAACATCCTTGTACTCCAACACACCGTCCTTGAGCTTGGGCACGCGACCCAAAGCAACGTCGACCCATGATGGTGCATGAGTAAAACACCCTCGCCAATCACGGAAAATAGTTGTCCATAGTTCGTGTGCAAGCACACACTCGAAGAAGAGGTGGCGTTCCGTCTCGACCGCTGAGCACCCATCTCGGACACAGTAGATTATGTCTGGGACGTCGTTCATGAATGAGAAGCGGGAACGCACGGGAAGAAGGCGGAACACAACACGGAACTGGAGATCCTCGTAAACGGGGAGCAACAAACCCCGCAAGCGTTTCCTCATCTTCACAAACCTCTTGACGTCTTCCACTCGGGCACGCGGGTCGTGCAGCTGGATCGGGTGAGCATGCGTTACTTGAACAGGCTTCGCGACAAGCAACAACAACTGGGAACGGGGTACGGAGGGCACAAGGCGGAGGCGGTCATTGACAAGAACACCAGCGTACGGCATGAGAGGACTGTCGCCGGATGGAACAGGTGTGTCAACTGGGAGTCCACAAAGTGCCACAACGCGCTGGAAGACTTGAGTTACCTCAGTGTGCAGACACTGAAGCCACACAAGCTGCTTGTAGGCAGGGACAGGCATGTACGAGTAGTCGACGTGGGCTTCAGCGAAAGCACGAGCAGTGCTCCACGTACCGGACACGTCGAAGAAATCGAGAAGGGAACGCAGCCGGAATGCACAGGCAATGTGACGGCGTAACCACGCTGGGGTTCAGCGATCATGCTGATACTGCGTCGTGGGCTTAGCTCACCGTCACGACGGGAAGAAGGCTCGAACTGGAATAACGGATCGCCGTGAAACCATAACGGCTGGTGCAATGCGTAGAGCAGCCGCTCGTCTGGATCGAGCTGAGTCCACGTGGCCGGCCACTTGAGTCCATACCACAACTTCCACACCGCACGCCACCATGTCGACAGAGAGCGAAGCCGTAGAGAGTCGCCATGCCGATGCGGACTGACGGTCAAGAAGTCGAGATGTAGCCGTGGGCCCCAAGCCGGTAGGGCAGATGCCAAGAACAACGAACCAGGGGTTGTCCAGTTGCATACTGCTACATCCGCCGCTGCAACGAACTGCTGGAGAACTGGAGATGCTGTCGTTTCACCAGAGCTTCAAGACTCGGGATTTGGAGGCCACCATCATCATGCTTCATCCGTAGGAAAGCATTTGGGATCAGCTGGAAGGTCCTCGCCGATCGCTCATAACGCCGGTTCAACACGAACCGATGCAGCGCCGCTTGCCACTTGTTCAACGTGTGCGTTGGCACGGCGACATGCATCGTGTAGTGCCACAGCCGAGAGAGCACCATCGTCTGCGCGATGAGAAGTCGACCGCGAAGAGTACGCGCCCGTCGGAACCAGAGCTTGGAACCGTCGTAGAAGCGATTGTCGAGCGCTTCCAGCATCTGATCATCCGTGACTTGCTGACCGAACAGGATACCAAGATACGTCACCGTGTCGTCAAAACCAAGGATGCGGATGTCTGGGATCGCCACACACGGGCGAGAGCGGTGAAGGCTCATCAGCACACACTTGGACCGATTGAGCTTCGCCCCAGACCCTTGACAATACTCTTCGACGAGATCAAGCTGTGCGTGGACATCCGCAACCGAACCGGAAAGCAAGGTGGAGTCGTCTGCGAAGAAGGTGCTCGTGACCGTGAAGTTGTCGGACAGCGGGACGCCATGTTCTTCATGCTGGCGTAGCAAGTTACCAAGGGGCTCGATCACCAGTAAGAACAGGAGTGCTGACAGGGGATCCCCTTGCTTGACGCCACGGGTTGGATGCAGACCATCGAGGATATGACCGTTCACAATCAGGTGCGCCTGTGGCTTCGTGTACAAGAGCTTCACCCACTCGGAGTACGCGCCGCCGCAACCCATCCGATCGAGCACCTTGAACATGTAGTTCCAGTTGACACGGTCATACGCCTTCTCGAAGTCGAGGAAAGTCGCATACGCTTCATCGTCACGGTCCGTCATCAGATCTTGGAGATCCACAAGGAACCTCACGTG
>KE463865.1:140546-170897 GCA_000387445.2 Pythium aphanidermatum DAOM BR444 | reverse complement strand
CCCTAGAACAAAGTAAACTTGACGAAACAACCGAATTCTAGCGTATTCGTCTTCGTCAATCACAGCTGGGGCAAGAAAGACGACTGGTGGAGAGCCTAGTTCTTCATCAACTGGTGGTGCCTCACGAATTGTCTTCAGAAACTGAAACGTATCAGTCGGGAAGCCACAGACAATAATGTGCCTCGAAATCGAAACAGGCACCCCCATCGACGTGAATTCATCATACTCCGGCCCAAAGTCTTCACTGTAATACTTGCTTGCTGTCGAGTATGTATCAATCATCCCCTGTCGAATCAACTCGAGCTCATTCCCGAGAGCGGGTTTGATTCTTTTTCGTTCTAACGCTTGCTGTTCTTCAGCAATTAGATCCATAGCAGACTTCGCTTTTCTTCGTAGTGTCTTGCGGTAGGACAGCACTTGTTCCGGCGGGATTTGGGTGATGCTACGAATGGCTTTGTGGTTTTTCGCCAGCGCATACACTTTACAACATAAGTTAGGATCAGCAGTTGCACCAAGCTTGAACTCGGTGTCAATAATTTGTACACCACTTTCAGTGAGCATTGCAATTGGCATCACTGCTGTCTTCTCGTAAAGAAAGCGAATCAGGTCACCAAATGTGAACCCTGAGAATGTCCGAGGAATGTCGACTATGTAGATGTTATGCATGGTCCCATGCAAGTACGGTTTCTGCCACTGAATGGAGGTTGGTGTTGATCGAGTTCGGGAGAAGATTGTGCCAATAAGTTACCAAGTACGGTTGGTAGTCCATATACCTCACAGCTTCGTCCGAGAATCGACGATTTCATGAGCCCTTCGACAATGACATCGCTTGCTCCCATCTTCAGAATAGTAGACGAGTTTTGAGCGTTGATCACTTGCGCATATATTGGACAGACCGGATTCCCACGACGTAAAGCAATTGTAATCAATGCTGTACACTGGTCTGCATACTGTGGACGTGTTGAGTTCCGATTCACTAACACAAAGCAAGCGCTTGCTCTATGAAGAACTGCGCGATGGAGGTCTTCATCAAGCATAGGCGACCCCACGAGGTATTTGACCTTACTGTCGAGAGAATTGATGAGTTTCTTCATCTCCACAGTTGGAGGCTGAGTATTCAAAATCACAACACGCTCGTTCCAGTTGAGGTTGCTCGAGTGAAAAAATTCTTGAAAGAACGTGGACAGCATCTCGGGATCAATATGACCTGTCACGATCACATGCGGGTGCTGCTTCGTTTCCGTAAAGGAGGATGAATAATCTGTATGTGACGAGATGATGGCCGCGATTTTGTTGACTTGTATCGGGACAAGAATGAACGTGAGTAAAATGATGAATGCGATGAGCAATTTCCCGGTCGGAGATACGGGAGCAATGTCACCGTAACCGAGAGTAGAGATACTGACGACGACGAAATAGAGAAAGTCGAGCATCGACAGGTTCTGGCAGTGGCATTCTCGAGGAGAGTCAAAACAGGGATTGAGCCCGCAGTGTTCAATGACTTGCAACACGCCAGCCGTTGAGATGGCGATAGACACAACTGTGAGGCCTGCAGCAACGATCTGGCGCTGTAAAGAAGACGTCGTGAAGTCCAGAAATCGATAGGAGCGGAGGATACGAAGTGGCCGCAGGCCATGAATCGCCTGAGTGAGGACGTTAATGGGGACCATTTCCCCGTTCTGCCTGCTGATAAAGTCCATCCAAGACGGAATGAGCACAAAGAACTCCGTGACGCGGAAGAAGTTGCGGAGATAATCGAGGCGGTCATATGCGGCATAGACGCGGAGTAGGTACTCGCTTGTGAAGAGCAAGTTGACGAAGAAGTCGACGTCTTCGACCCAGCTCTTGTTGTACAGGACCAAGCCGTTCCAGTTGGTGGCGACGTAGAACATGACCATAAAGACACTCATAACCGCCATGGTGCCGTCAAACAGAAAGCCCGCAAAGCTCTCGTCGAGATTGCGCTCCACATACTCGCGGAACGACTCTCCGGACGTGCGTAGGGCGAAGTACTCGCGCTTGCGACGCTTGGGCACGATCATGCTCACCGTGCGCCGCATGGACGGGCCCTGGGACGCACTCTTCCACTGCAGCCCGTCGCCTGAGCTTTGCGCCGTCAGCATCGCAGGCTTCATGGGGACTATAGCCGCAGTAGACGGCAGCTGAGCCATCTACGGCGGCGACAATAGCGACGCCTGTTGATGATCCATTGATAACTCGTCCACGTGGTTGACCTGCTCGGAAACCGTCCGTAGTGACATAGCCACTCAATTGAGGTAATCTGTCAATACAGTACATTAGATCCGGCCTACATGGCTATTTGGGTCCGTGCCACATGTGAACTACCATCATTCTGTCTGCCACATCACCGTCATTCTTCACTCTCACTAGAGTGACTATGACGCACTTTTGAATTCGAACAGAGACCAACATGGACCGACGCAATGGCATGAGTCTTCGCGAGGCCATGGCGCAGCGCCGCAAGCAACAGCAGCAGGAGAAGCAACAGGCGATGATGAGAGGCAACACAGGGGCAGGGGAAGGGACAGGAGCCGCGACGGGGGGCCGCGTGGGACTTGCACGGGCCTACAGGCAGGCACGCGCGAGTGGACAACTCAACGCATCGACGCGTGGCCTCAAGGAGTTCCCGACGGATATCTTGCGGCTGCATGAGCTTGTTGAGGCCGATGAGAAAAGCTGGGAGTGCCAGCCACTCACCAAAGTGGATCTAAGGTGAGATGCATGGATGAGAAGTGCAGATCCGAGTGGGAGGTTGATGACGTGGCGTAGTTACAATGAGATCCCGAGTATCCCCGACGATATCACGCGTCTGCACCTTGTGGCAACGCTCAAGCTACGCCATAACCAGATTAGGGAGCTTCCGGACGCCTTCTTTGACCTGAAGACACTTACATCCCTTGATCTCAGCAAGTAAGTACTGCAGTCTTTGTGTCGCGCTCAACTTAATGTGATTATTGTGGTGTAGCAATGAACTCGAAGGATGCATCTCGGAGTCCCTAGGAAGACTCATTAATCTGCGGGAGCTGGGACTTGAGCATAACAAACTGACTGCGCTGCCGGAGTCGTTGTGCTCTCTTGAACACCTCGAGATCCTGCGCGTGGAAGAAAATCAACTCACGATGCTGCCTAAAGATTTCGGTACGTGCACTGCACACTCGATGCTAGAAGAGAGCAAGTCAGATTGAATATGCTGTTCACTGGCACAGGCAAGCTGCAACGGCTTCACACGCTTGGGGCTCATTCGAACCAACTAGCCGCACTACCTGCATCGTTTGCTCGCTTGACGAACTTGACGACACTTGACCTGAAAAAGAACGCACTGGAAACCATCGGCCAAGCAGTTGAAAATCTATCGCGACTCCGATTCCTTGATCTGCGAAACAACAAACTCCAGGAATTCCCATACCTCCCACGATCATCCCCACCACCACCACTTGATCAGCTCATGCTGGGATACAATCTGCTAAAAGAAGTGGACGAAGATTCAATTTTGAGAGCAAAGGACTCACTCACAGTGCTTGATCTTCGTGATAACAGACTCGCGTCATTGCCTGAGAGATTTGCGCAACTGTATCGACTCAAGACGCTCGATTTAAGCAACAACGACTTGCACGATCTCAACCCGGGGCTTGGATACTTGAAGTATTTGAATCACATCTCGATTGATGGCAATCCACTTCGTTCGATCCGGCGATCAGCGATTTCCGCCGGCACACAGGCGCTAAAGAAGTATTTGCGAACGCGTGGCAGCCCGCCTGAAGGAGTCGACGCTCTTGAGCAGGAGTTTGACGAATTCGCACTTCGCGACATGCATCGTGAAGAAGAACAAAGTGGTCTTGCCATTGATGCTAACAACGATGCCGCCTCCCAGTTCGAATATCTATTCCGAGATGCAGCTTCCAATGGCTCCCTGCAGATGGTAGACATGCGACTACAAACCTTGCCAGAGCAGATTCAGGGTGCTGGGAAGTATCGTTTTGCGGAGACACTTGTTCAACTCAACTTGTCGAAGAACAAACTGGGTCAGTTGCCCAAGGCGATTAGCCAGCTTCATGCACTGCAGACGCTCACCGCAGAAGAGTGTGCTTTGACGAGTGTGGATTCTTCCATTGCATCCCTGTCACAGCTCCAACACTTGCGTCTTCGGAAGAATATGCTATCAACCGAGGCGATTGACACGTTTCTTGAGCTTGAAGCCGACGCAAACGTTTGTTTGTCACTGAAGGAGTTGGATCTGCGAAACAACGCACTAAAGGCCATGCCATCACGCCTCCAGTTCTTGGTCGTGGTGGACACGCTTCTGTTGTCGTATAACCGTCTCCAATCTCTGGACGGCTTCCCGTGGGCCGCAATGCGTCGACTTTCCGTTGTAAGTCTTGCTGACAACCAGCTCGAGTCCATGGGAGCAGTGTATGAGCTACCTCTTCTGACTTCGCTTTCAGTTGAGAACAACAATCTTCGTCAGGTGCGTCGATCATGAACTGATTTACTGTTGTGGTGAGACTGACTGAGGTGGATGCAATGCTTTGTACATTGTCCGTGAAGATTCCGGCCGAACTTGGTGCCTGTGAGAACCTACGTGCACTTTATATCGTCGGAAATCCGCAGCGAAGTGTGCGTTTAAACATCGTGAATGAAGGCTCAGACGCGATTCTCAAGTACCTAAAGAATCGCCTGCCATTCGGGTATGAGAGTCCAGCCAAGGCTTTCGTCGAAACAGCGCCAAAACTTCCAATTGCTCGTGGCAATAACCAAGCCGACAACTCAGAGAACTTGCCGCCACGACGCTCGAATGTGAGAGACACCTCTACGACTCATCAAGTTGAACAGCAGAAGGCCGCTCAGCCGTACACAAGCCCTAACCCAGCAGAGTACAAGCGGGCTCGCCGTTCGCTTGTGTTGTCTCCTGGATCTCAGCCTGAAGTGCGTCCACCGTCCTTTGGCTTCTCGAACCAACGCCAGCCAGCACCAGCGGCGTCTGTCACTGCTCCCCAGGCTGTTGCTGCTACGCTTCCACCACAACAGCCAGCATCAGTACCCTCACCGTCTACTGGAGATGATGCCGCTCTCAAAGGCTACGATGAGAAGATCAAGCAGCTCGAGACCCAGTTAGACGACTTCGCTTTGTCGCAAGCGAAGAAGTTTGCGTTGAAGAAGGAACTCGCAATGGTGCGATCACAAAAGATCCGCCATCTGCGCAACACCAGTCAAGCAGCGTGAGAAGATCAGCGCATATCACCGCAAATATGGCAAAAAATAAACAATAGCGATCGTTATTGGGCTGTTGAGACTTGCGCCTGCTCGACTCGTCATTTTGTTATTGGTTGGCACTAGGAACATGAAAGGACGTGGACCCTCCATGCTGGGGCGACGCGACGAAGTGTTCGCTCCTACAAGAGACCTCAAGGGGAGAGCGTTCCGAGAGGCGCGACAAACGGGATTTCTGAGCTTACCAGCACGAGGGCTCACCGAGTTTCCGAACGAAGTCTACCACCTTGAAGAGCATCTTGACAGGGATGAAAAGAAGTGGGAATGCGTCGATCTGGTCAAGATTGATATGAGCCACAACGCAATCGCCTCTATCAGCGACGACGTAGCAGAGCTCACATCAGTCACATCAGTGAAACTCGCGCAGAATAAACTCAAGTCACTCCCCGAAGGGTTCTTCCAACTAACGGGCCTGACGTATCTCGATCTCAGCAAGTACGAATAGTCGTTATGCCATGTACTGAGAGCAAAGCTAACGAGTTGTCTGGCAGAAACGAGCTCGAAGGTACGATACCAGAGAGCATTGGAAATCTTATCAATCTCAAGGAGCTCGGTCTTGCTGCGAATAAACTGCAGAGGCTACCCGAGACTTTTGCTCAGCTCACAAATCTGGAGGTATTGCGACTCGAAGAGAATGCATTGACGGCACTACCGTCAGATTTCGGACAGTTGAGAAAACTGCATTCGCTTACAGCTGGCTCGAACCAACTTACCTCCCTCCCAGCTTCCTTTGCAGGTCTGCGGAGCTTGCAGACCCTTGACATGAAGAAGAACAGACTTGAAACTGTGAGTGAGCAGCTAGGCACTTTGCAGGCGCTCAGGTACCTTGACTTGAGGCAAAACAAGCTCGTGGTATTTCCCCAGCTACCACAAAGTGCTGTTCTGGACCAAGTCTTGTTAGGCTTCAATAGCTTGTCTCGGATAGATGAAACATCGATTCTGCGAGCCAAGGATTCGATCACGGTGCTCGATTTGCGAGACAACAAACTGGACGCCCTTCCGGTGAATATTGCTTGCCTCTACAAGCTCAAAACACTGGATCTGAGCAACAACGACCTCTCGGATCTGCCCCCTGGACTGGGGTACTTAAAACACTTGAATCACATCGTCGTCGACGGAAATCCCCTGCGTTCCATACGACGAGGGATAATAAGTAGTGGATGTGAAGCATTGAAAAAGTATCTACGGACACGTGGAGGGCCACCAGAAGGAGCAACTGGAGTCATGGAACAAGAAGCTGATGAGCTGCAGCTTCTGCGAGAGCGTGAACACGCGGCGAAGGCAGCAACATCAGGTGAATCTTCTCGAGCGAATCCATTGAGAACCTCGGTGATAGGAAATCCGATCTTCCGAGATGCCGCAGCGTCTGGGGCTCTAGACATGTCGAGTTCCGTCTTGCAAACCCTCCCCATCGAGCTACTTCGTCCGCAAGACACGCCTTACTCGTTTACGACTACTCTGCTTCATCTGAACTTGTCCAAGAACCACCTAACGCAGCTTCCGGTCGAGATACACCGACTTGAAGCTCTTCAGGTTAGTATGCCAAGCATAGTTGTTGGCCAATGAGTATGCGTGTGAATCAATTTTGATCTCGCAGACACTGACAGTTGAAGAGAACCAGCTGCGTGCCATCGATCCTGCTGTTGCGATGCTTCCACGTCTTCAGCTTTTGCGACTTCGCAAGAACCATCTCACGCGTGAGGCAATCGACACGTTCCTAGGGGAGAGCCCATCACTCGCTTACTGTTTGAAAGAGCTCGACCTGCGCAGCAACGCACTTACGGAGATGCCTCACGGAATCCGCTTCTTGACGTCTCTTCAAACTCTGCAGTTGGCATATAACAAAATGGAGATGCTAGACGGTTTTCCATTCCATGAACTCGTCAAGGTGACAGTCATCAGTGTCTCTGATAATCGACTCAAGTCGCTTGGCACCATCTACCACGCACCAGCCCTCGCGTCGCTGTCGTTTGAGAACAATAACTTGACTAGTGTGCCGTATGAACTCGGTCTCTGTCCCCAGCTACGCTCCATCTATCTCAACGGGAACCCTCAGAAGACGGTTCGTGGAGGCATCATCGCCAAGGGAAGTCTCGAGATTCTCACGTATCTCAAGAACAAGCTACCTCCGAATGCATCACTTCCACCACCACCACCTCCGTCGATATCGGGGTCCATCCCACCGTCACATACAGAAAGCACCAAAACTGGTGTCGTCGTTCCGGCCAAAGCGGTGGCTCGCCATAAGAACCTCAGTATGTATGCTGCAACCGCAGACGAAGAAACCCCCGAAAGCGACAACTCGGAAGGTGCGGTCATCGTGCCGCTCAAGGGAATCCCATGTGATAAACGTACCACGACCGGTTCTTCCACTGCAAGTAAGTCGGGTGCTGGAGGAGTAGAGAACTTCGATGCTCAGATACGCAACCTCGAAAATCAGCTTGACACTCACGCACTTTCAGCAGCGAAACGATTTGCCTTGAAGAAAGAGCTGGCACTCGTGCGCTCAGCGAAAATTCGAGAGGAACGCCGTCTCGCATCTAGCAAGTGACTGGGATGGTAATCGCTAAGTGATATTTCATGATCGAAGAAGAGGTTCCTAATACTACAACACAACACCACGCGTAGCAGAACGTTGCCTGCTTGTCGGACGCATTAGATAGAGATACGACCGCCGTTGTCACGCGTGATGGGGGCGGTGCCCTTGAATTCCTCACAATGCCGCCTTCTGTGGTACCAGCACTCAAACAAGAAACCACACAGGGCGAGGGCGCCCACACCGATAGCGATGTAAACCCCGCCTGGTAGTCCTGTCGACGCGTTCTCCTTTTGTGTTGAGGAAGCACCGTTCGGATCCTGAACAGTCTTTCCAGTACTTTTTGAAGAAGATGAGCCGTCACTTTCTTCACCGGCTTCAGAAACCTTGACGGAAAATGGCTCGGAGCTGACACCACACTGGGAGACTGTGATATCGAGACTTGTGCCGGTTAGCTCAGAGGCGAGAGATACGCTGATGCTGCCGTTTGTGACTGAGAAATCTGTCACGGTCTGATCCGAGATGTTAACCTGGAGGGCGGCTTCGAGACACGTTGCATCCGAGTAGATCTGGAGATCGTCCTTGCCGATAGCAGCACCGGAGACCTTGGAAATGGTGGCAGCAGTGGCACCTAGCAACAAGATGTGCTGTGAGTGACAAGTTACTCGTAAGAGGCAATGTAAAAAAGTCTCACCTGTGACGGTGGCCAGCGACACGAAGTTCGAAGCGGCACTTTTGGCAACCGTCACGCTGAACAGCAGCGTGTTCGCGTCGCCAGAGACGACACCACAAGGGAGCGCCTCGCTCAGCTGCAGCTTTCCTGTGCACTGGTCGTTGGTACACACAATGTCTGAAATGTTCTGGGCAGAGAGCACTGGCGTCGTGCATGCAGTGTCGGCTGCTTTGCCACTGCATACTTGGCCCACGTTGCACGCACTCAGCGTCGAGAGATGCATGCCGCTGACACTGAACTCGTTGGTGCACACGCTGACTGTGGTGGCATTGCTTGGAGTCAATGCGGCGCCTCCGATGCCTTCACCGATACCGATCTGCACCATATCCTGAGGACCTGTGGGGTTGGTGATCTTGGCCTGCAGGACACTTGGGCCGCCCTCCGTCTGCATCGCGAGGGCCCAGTCGAGAGGGCTCTCGAGATCCGCGAGGACGACGCAAGGCTCGGCGGAGTTGGCCGCACACGCTCCCTGCGCTGTGAGGGCCTTGACTGTTGGAAGTAGCGTCGCGTTTGGGTCACAACTGAGAGGCGTTTTAAGCCCAAAGCTGAGGGCGTAGTCGCCAGCCTTGGACGTGTCGAAGTTACAGACCTTGAGCTGAAGCTTCGATTGACCAGCAGGGAGCTTGTAGGTCGTGTCTTCAAGCAGACACGTCTGACCCTGCGTGCATTCCGTGCATGCCTTCACAGCTGCATGCCACACCACGTAGTGAGCCTGTCGAGTCCAGCGAGACGTCCATCGACAGCACAGAGCCAGCACTAACCGTCGACATGCGTCCAGGACGCCGAGAGCGACAAGAGCGCGAGGGAGGCCGCGACGAAGCAGCGCATAGTGGCAAATGGGGAGGGCTTCCTGAGGGCAGGAAGAGGGAGTGATGGAGTCGGAGGCCGTGGGATTCTCCGGCCGTGGTGTCACACACGCCAAGAGCAACTCGGCGGACCAGCTGGGAGTCGGGACGAGGAGGAAAACGCCGCATCAACAATTGGGGCCAAGAACAAAACAAAAAGCCATGCAACCGAACGAAAATGGACCATCGCAACCTAGCCCTTATTAGATTGAGGGGAGCGGAGCCCTACCCCCTGATCTCGATTGGGGCCCAATCAGCCCAATTTGGGCTTTTTGAGATTCAGGTGTCGACGAATGAAAAACCAGCAGGGTCGGGTACAGACAAGGGTTCGCTATGAGGGCTAGGGGTGGGCTGACATGACCCTCCCCAAACTTCAAAATCGAAAGTTTCTTTTGCTTTGTTTTGAAAGTCGTTTAGAATGTGGCTAAACTACTTTTTCGAACAAAATCTTGCTCAACCGGAAGCGGCTGCGGCACTGGCGTCGGGAAATCAGTTCCGAGACTCATCAAGAGACTCCTGTGGTCGTCGGCCGTTTTATTTGTTTTGGTTCTGTAGAACGTCTCCCGCACCAGAGTGCGAACTGCTCCGGTGGTTGGTGTTCTGTGTGATGTATTTTGGCCAACCAATGACAACCAACCCAGTTTTTGAAACAGGATCTGAGGAGATGGCAGTTCTTAACTGAAGTTGGCAGCACTCGATCCGACGTTGAAGATTTCCAAGCACTTGACATAGAGAAGCAAAAGCATGATCAACGAAGTGTGGACGATTGAGGTAGGCGCCGGCGTTGGGCCGTTCCGCCTCGGGGACAGCATCGCGGAAGTGCTGCATGCGCTCAAGGTAGATCCCCTGGTTATGCGCGCGGGGGAGCGGTATTGTGGACTTCTGACGCGCAGTTTTTTAGAGCCGAATGCCAGTGCGCCCGCTCGAGATCATCTATGACGCCGATGAGCCGTACAAGAACAACATCATCATTGAATCCAGTGAGGACGGCATGCGGGTACGTATCGCGGGTCAATTTTTCTCGCTCGTATGGGGTGTTCTCGTAATAATGCGACGTTTCAGCTCCATGTAGACGCGGTGCGCCAGCTCCTTGTCAAAATCGAGTTCTACACTGTGAACCGCGTGGCTCTTAAGTACGGGCGCATCGTGATCTTTGGAGGTGACATCCCTGCGACGTTCATGTCTGTCTATAACGTACGTGATCTTTCGACGGATACTCTTGGAGGAGGCTAAGATAAGCGTCAAAATGGTCCACCAGCTCTTTGGGCCAACTTTTCCGGGCCATTATAATCCCGACAGTCAGACATACACACTGGGTTACGAAGGTGCATGCTTCGTTTTCCCTATTCCAGCTGAGTACAGTCATCTATACCAAAACAAAACCGACTTACCACTCGAGTTTCCTGTGAGTGGGAGGGCTGTGATGTGGTACATCGCAGAGTTGGGAACTCATGTATCTTTGCTGCTTCGTGTTGGCAGAACGGAACGACGCCAGCTGCGTCGTCGTTCGAGGTTTTTGTTGGGGGAAATTCCCGCCGCCCAGCTATTCCACAGCCGACGAGAAAGTGGGTCGAAGTGGTTGTGATGAAGTCGATGAACTTTTGTAACGAGTGCATCACTAGGAACTATTTCGAAGAGGTTGAAGCTGAAATCGGAGACAGCAATGCCGTCACCCTCACATTCAAGGGTCGCAAGCAAAAAATCGAGCTGGGCTGGACGCCACAGGTATGTATGTAATGCTGTTCAGCACAGTTGAGTGCTAACTTGATTCTCATGTAGGAAATCATGAGTGAAATCGGTGCTCCTGTGTCTGTTTTTCGGAAATCAGAAGACGCCGGTGATAGGTGCGGTTTCAGTTTTGCAAATTCTTCACATTTACCAAGCTAATAGTTGAGCTTTAGCTCCAGTGTGACTGGAGGAGCTATCGGAGATTATTTTCACAACTACCCCCACTTGGGAATCGACATTATGTACGATGCGCTCCACTGCGCGACCAAATTCATCTTGAAGACGAACGCTCTGGGGTACGTGGTCACCCTTCCTGTGCAATGATAGTGGTCATACTTAATTCATCGGTGTGCTCAGGCACCCTGACTTCGGTGCATACCAAAAGTGCAACTTCCGATTATGTTTTTTGACATCATCGGCTCTGCAAAAAACGGGAATGAAGAAGACTCGAATCCCAGAAATTACCCCCGAAAGCCCGGTATGTCAGCCATTGTAATTTGTTCCCTCACCCAATACGCTAACAGCATGAGTCTTCAGTGGAAGGACGTTCAGAAAATGTTTGGTGGTCAAAGCGACAAGCGTCCATTGATTCATGATGACGGCCTGGGACTTCATCCATTTGGATCGACATTATGTTATACGCCAGCCTCAGGATGCACATTTGAAGTGTTGAAGAATGGCTACATTGCCAGCGTAACTCTGGCCCTGTCGACCAGTTAGAGGGCATGTGAAGGCAAGCGAAGTCGAATCAAATGAAATTCATTGTACCATAGCAAATATCTCGAACTCTGACTTGTGTCATGGTCAGCTCCTTCTGTAATTTGACAGGTTCTCTCTAATGACGGCGGCCGCCTGGAGGACCATAGGAACCTGAAGGTGGTGGAGGAGGAGGTGGAGGTGGGTGGTGGTGGCCTTGGTGCGAGTATGCGTTGGGATCCTGCTGGTAATACCCACCTGGAGGTGCGCCGTAGTGTCCAGGTGGAGGTGGAGGCTGCGCGTAGCCGTGACCTTGAGGCTGACCGTAGTAGTTCGGTGGCGGAGCTTGCGGTGGATACGGCGGGACATGCGGAGGTGCCCCGTACGAAGGCTGGCCATACATTGGCATTGGGAGCTGAGGGGCATACTGGGGTGGATACTGAGGGTGTCCACCATACTGAGGAGTAGGACCGCCCTGGTATCCAGGAACACCCGGCTGGCCGTAGCCTGGAGTTGTGTATCGAGTGAAGCCGCCGTGCGGCTGGGCCTGGACAGGGTGGTGTTGCTGATAGCTCGAGGTACCAGGGCCGCGACCACGGCCACGACCCCGACCTCCTCTTCGACCACCGCGGTGAGAACCGGTCTGGTAATCGGTGAAGTTCCCTCCTGTGTTCTGATGCTGCGCCGATGCTCCACCCGGAGCATTATCGCCTCCTCGGTTACGCTTCCTGTTTTGGCGCTTGGCAGCTGCTTCTGCTTCGTCGTCCGAGTACACGACTTCATCAGTCTCCTCATCGTAGATGTTCGACGCGTCGGTGCCCTTGTCTCGGATGTTCTCGGGGATGATATACGTTGTGTGCTGCGTCGCATAGAAGACGGGCTTGTTCAGGTCGGTCTCTGCAGGGATCTTCTCAGCCTTTTCGAATCGCACTAGGTACATTGGCATCATCACTGGGCCGAAGACTTCGTCAACACAACCCAGCACTGTGCGGTCTTCGAAACATAGCACACTGCCTTCATCCAGGGGCGTAGCTCCGGCGTCCGACTTGACGGTAACCATTAGTCCTGGTCGACTCACATTCAGCACAATGCCACAGCGTGCAATCGGGCAGTCCTGTGTGAGCTCTACCTCCGGCTCGCGCACTGGCACCACAGCCACCTCATTCGCCGTCTTGAGAGGGCCCGAGGCCTTGTTCTCCTCCTTCTCCATTGCCGCCTCGATCTCCGCACGAAGCTTTTGCGGGTCTTCGTCATCTGCAACGTCTTCATCCGAGCTATCTTCATCTCCACTGGAGGCGGCAGGTGCTGTACCGAGCTCTTCGTCTTCGTCATCGTCGTCATCACTCTCCTCCGCCACTCCAGGAGCAGATACCACACCTGGTAGCGCTGGGGCCACGGCTGGCTTGGTGGTGTCGACCACAGTTGTCGCGAACTGCGATGACATCGATTGGATCTCAATGGCAGCGTACCGCGCCGCGACTTCGAAGTCGGACAACGGCTTGCCATCGTTACCAACGAGAGGAACCGCAGGCGCACTCGTCACTGGCTCATCGTCTTCAGACTCTTCCTCTGACGACTCTCCATCTTCTTCATCCTCCACGACTTCTCCATCTTCGTGCAGTTCTTCCTTCATTGCCTCATCGGCTGGTTGAGCAAGGGTGGTTGAGGCATCAGAACTCACTGCAACTAGCGGTTCCGCCGCTGGTGCAGCCACCACGACTTGGCTAAGGTTCGTCGCACTGCCTTCAGCAATCGGATCGACCGCCATCGCGTCCGCCTTCACAGGAATGGACGTGCTTGAGCTCTCCGCCATGGCGTCCATGACCAATCAATGCCTTTGTGGCGGTTCCTGTTCAAGATGCTTTTACCATACGTGGACCACACCAGCTTATCAGGCTAAGCCAAGCTAAGCCCTAGCATGGTGAATCCTTCCAGTCACCTGAAACTGAAACGGACGATCGCTAATTCGAACCCCAACAGCACGAGCCGAGCCCAACGTCGGACTCTCTTTCTCTGGTACTGAAATCGTAGTGCTCCAGTGCGACTCTCATTTCGCTGCTCTTGCTGCTTCGGTCAAACACAGAGCCTCGGTTCTCCCATCACTTGTTCCTTAGGAATACGCAGCCGTAATCGGCACTGACCGAATGTTGGTCCTGTGGAGCCACATCCGTTGGTTGCAGTTGGTCTTTTTGGTCCAATCATCTTGCGTGATTTATCGAACTCGATCTCTCATTGGCTGCTGGTGCTGCTGTCCGACCTCCCGATCTTTCTCCGGCAGGGGGAGTGATGATTGCGTAGCCACCCAAGCACGCCGACGCCGGATGGAGCTCTTCACTTTCGAATTCCCCCTGCGACTCGACAAGCCAAGCGCCTCCTGCAGCCATGTCGTTCGAACTGCCGAAGCTCACGTACAACTATGACGCCCTGGAGCCGTTCGTGGATACCAACACCATGAACATCCACCACACCAAGCACCACCAGGCGTACGTGAACAACATCAACAACTACATCTCGTCGGACAAGGGCGAGGCACTCCGCGGCAAGTCGATCCTTGAGGTCGTGCAGTCGGCCACGGAGGCCCCTGTGCGCAACAACGGTGGTGGTCACTACAACCACACGCTGTTCTGGACCTGGATGACCAAGCCAGGTTCGACCAACACGGCCCCACACGGTGCGCTTAAGGCCCGCATTGAACAGGACTTTGGCTCGCTCGACCAGCTCAAGGAGAAGTTCAACGCCGCCGCTTCGACGCGCTTCGGCTCGGGCTGGGCCTGGCTCGGTGTGAAGCCAGATGGCTCGCTCGGCATTACCTCGACGCCAAACCAGGGTACGTCATTTCGAGCTTCGTGGTCCATTACTAAACTGATGCTCACTATTCTTTTGTTTGCGTCAATGCAGACAACCCGTTGATGCCTGGTGTTGAGGACCCAATGATTCCAATCCTTGGTCTTGATGTGTGGGAGCACGCTTACTACCTCAAGTACCAGAACCGTCGTCCAGAGTACATCTCGGCTTTCTGGAACGTCGCCAACTGGGACAAGGTCGTTGAGTACTACGACGAGTTCGCCTCGAAGGGCAAGCCAGTCAACGTCTGAATCGCGGGCGCAGAGACGAAGGACCTTCACGCCTCGCTCTGAGGTGCCTAGCACATGTCAGACAATGGCGAAACGGCCCTTTAGGTTGCTGCATGTCCTAGTCTCCTCTGTTGCACATGTGGCGTGGAACAGGATCAATGTGAAACATGGTTTATGCGAAATATGCTTCTATTTCAGATCAGACGGCGTCTGTGTCAATTTGAATACGAGTGGCGTGACCCTCGACTCTCCATTGTCGTAGGTTGCTGCAGATCAATCCACGATTGATAAGCCCAGTGAGGATCCACTCAATCATGCAACCCACGTACTGACTGCGACGGCTGTGTACTGCTGGCGAGCAGTGAGGATGGATGTGAGTCGCATCGTCCCCACAGTCTCCAAGTTCAGGCGAGTGCCATTCTGATCGATGAGGTCAACCCACGAGATCTCCGTGACCAGTTCTATGGACTTGAGTCAGTCATCTCGAAGGCCACAACACAGCCCGTGTATCTCCGTACCTTTCACGAGTCGCGAGGCTGTGGCAATGACCTCCATCTCTCTCTCGAGTATCCTCTTCTTCTCCTTCTGCTCTTCTGTATGACTGTCTACTGTGGCCTCTGAACTCGATGATGCTAATCGGGTTGAACTCGGTGTCGTCGGCCGAGACGCATTCACTGGAGTTGAGCTTGCCGCACTTGCCCCAGACGCTGGTCGCGACGGTGGTGCCGACGGCGGAGGCGTAGCCGTAGGAGCCACCGTCGAGCTGCTCTTGCTCTGCTGCATCGACCGTCGGATGGCGTCGAGTTCGATGCTCAACTGGATGGTCTTTTGCTTGCAGTGATCATCGATGTCCTTGATACACGTCGCCCTCAGAAAACTCAAGAAAATCGGCGCCTGGACGTTCATGTTGTACATCTTGAGTGGTGTGTTCTCTGCACATGGTGGTGCGTATACTTCAGAACACGTGCACATGAGTGGTGGAGCGTACAGACGCACATACCGAAGCCATACTTCACCCAGAAGATCATGATCGAAACTGCGCTTCAACTCGACCATGTGACGCTTCGTGATTATTATATTCGACAGGTATCACCTCCCTAAATACGGAACAAGCCATAGCCTACACTGTCGACCATCAAGTATTGAAGGTAGTTGCCCTCTCCATTGTACTAGAGGCAAGTGGTCGACAATCCGGACGGCCGAGATGATGCAGGGTCTTCTCATGACGCGGTCGATGCTCATGCGCCATCACGCAAGAGCATCGCCCTTGCTCGCCCACGGCCTCTCACTCTTTAGCACCGCATCGTCCGTTCAATCCACTGCCGATGCCCGCGTTTCCGACGTCAAACGGCGCCAGGAGGCGTCGGGAATCGTCGTGGAACCGCGCAACTTCAGCTTCAGCGGCTGCGGCTTTCTGCTGCCATACCACGTGGGCGTCGCGCATTCGCTGCATGAACTTGGCTATCTCCAGCCAACATCTCACGTGGCTGGAGCATCCGGTGGCGCGATTATTGCTGCGGCGATCGCAGCGGACATCAACCTGATGCTGGTGAAAGAGGACGCCAAGGCAATGGCTGTGTTTGGCCGCACGAAGGGCACATGGGGCAATCTCGAAGCGAACCTGCGCGAGACGTTTGCCAAGCACTTCGCAGACCTGGACGTTGAGACGCTGTCGAAGCGACTCACGATCACGACGCAGCAGATGTGGCCCAAGCGGCAGATCGTGCACTCAGACCACTTCCACTCGCGTGAAGACCTCATCGACGCGCTCATTGCATCGTGCTTCATCCCGTTTTATCTATCGCGCCAGGCGATGTCCAAGTTCCGCGGTGAGTTCCATGTCGATGGAGGCCTCGTCAAGCTTGTGCCTGAAGTGCCCGACCACGTCCGCGTGTGTGCTTTCCACGCGCACATGTTGCGTCGCGATGACTACGAGATCAGCCCGTCGCTCGACGCTGACTTCCCTCTTTCTATTTGGGAGCTCGCACGCTACTCGTTGTTCCCTGCCGACTCGGAAGTTCTCGAGGACCTCTTCCATCGTGGTCGTTTGGGTGCTGCATTGTGGGCTGAGAAGCAGCTCAAGTAATAGCAGAGATATTAGCAACGCGATGATCCTCCACTTAGATGTTTCCTGTCGGGTTACTACATACCAATTGATCAGTTTAATCCTCTTGCTCATCCTCAGACGAGCTGCTAGACGAAGAAGATGAGGAGGAGGATCCACTAGAGGAGGAAGATGACGAAGAGGACGATATCGTCTTGCTTTCCTCTCCCTCACTCTCCGATGAGCTCCCACTGTCGCTCTCACTAGAGACTGTCGGTGCCACCGGTTTCGTCTCTTCTTCCTTCTTCTTTGGCTGAGCAGCTGCTGCAGAAATCTTCTTCTGACCCCTAGCTGGTTTCGCGGACTGCGAAGTGGTTGTAGCTGCCTTCCCTGCCGGTTTACGCGATGTTGAGGTGGCTTTGGCTGCCGCCACAGGCTTTGACTTCGTCTCTTCACCATTAGCTTTCTTCGGAGCTGCTGGTTTCTTTGCCGTTCGTCGTGGTTGTGCTGGTGCCTTAGCAGATGATTGGCTCGACGCACTCGGTGCAAGCTTGACTCTCTGTTTCGTTTCACTTTCAGGAATAACGTAAGTAGTCTCAGACGTCTTCTGCTTCTTGTGTGGAGGTGCGAGAGACTTTGCCAGCTCTTCTTCCCTGCTCACATAAGTCAATGTCAACCTTTGCTTAAATCCAAACGCACAATTACCACCAACTTACTCTTTACGCTTCTGTTCGGCTATGCGCTTGGCCTCCGCTTGCTCTCTGCGGACTCGCTCTAGCTCGCGGCGCTCGATTTCATTTGCTTTTTTGTCCAAAATCTCGAGTAGCTGAGGGTTATACTGCGGCATGGTCACGATGACAATCTGAAAGCACCCAGTTCATGGAGAAGATCTACTTACCAGAAGGTTGTTGGAATAAATAAACTGCTCCGGGTCTTCTCCGAACACGTTGTCCTTCGTGAAGTACTGGGGAAGCTTAGCTACATACGCCGGGTATGGCTGTCCCCGTATTCTGAGAGGAATCTCAATCGTGCTGTCGCCGTAACCACACAGTTCGTCGCGCTTGCGCTCGTGGTAAATGAGCGATTCGATATCGTCTTCAAACACGTCCGACTCGCCCGAGTAGTCGCCTGCGTCCATGTTGTCATCGAAATTCTCGACAAACTCTTCGTCTTCATCCCGCCCATTGCCTGATTCGCCGTGTTTTCCAGTCTTGCGCTCCTTTGTCGCTCCAGGCTCTTCCTTCCCACGACCTCCTCGGCGTTTCGTCTGCTTGGCCGTGGGCGACGTGACCGGCGTCTTCCGTCTCGGTGCTGCCTTCTTCACTGGTTTCGCTCCATCACCCGCCTTCGCGTCCGCCTTCTTTGGCGTCGTCACCTTCTTGGTCGCTCCCTTGCGTGGCGTTTTCTTCTCCGGAAGTGGCTTGAGCTTCTTCCCACCGACGCTCTTTGCCGTCGGCGGGGATCCCGGCGGTGGTGGCGGTGGGGACGACGGGGGAGGTGGTGGAGATCCTGGAGGCGGCGGTGGAGAAGCTGCGGCTGCACCAGTGCTCTCACGTACTGGCGCGCCTGTAGTCTCCATCGGCTCGTCCACCATCTCTGGCGTGGGCGGGGCGCTCACTTCCATGTGGTGCAACTCGTCTTCGCTCGAGCTGTCGCTGGAGCTGCCGCTACTACTCGAGGAGCTGCTGCTGCTGCTGCTGTGGTCGCTCATCGTCACGCGCCGCTCGTCCGACGGAGGCCGCGTCGTCGCCTGACTGTACCCCTTCGTTCCCAGTCGAGTGCTTTGGTGCCGTCACAATCGACATGTGCGCAATGTGGTCCACATCTATTCCAGGCAAATTACACTCTACTCTAAGTCTCCGTCTAAGTACGGAACCGCTTCAATCTCGCCATCAATGCGTGTGCACGACCTCGACTTCCTTGACGGCGTGATGTGGGTTGTGGTGATTCTGACGCGACCACATCTCCGAGTACTTGCTGTTCGGGTTGCGTAGCAGCTCCATGTGTGTACCACGTTCCACGACACGTCCACCATCAAACACTAGAATCTCATCCGCGTCCTGGATGGTTGACAAGCGATGCGCGATCATGATGGCCGTCTTATTGGTGCCGATCGACTTGAACTCCTTCACGATCTCAGACTCAGTCTCCGAGTCGAGGGCACTTGTGGCTTCGTCGAAAAGCAGAATAGGAGCGTCCTTGAGCATGGCACGAGCGATAGCGACACGCTGCTTCTCACCACCCGAGAGCTTCAATCCACGCTCACCGACGCGAGTGTCGTAACCCTCTGGGAAGTTCATGATCGAGTTGTGGATCTGGGAAACGCGGGCAGCTTCAAGCACTTCGTGCTCCGTGGCATCGAGGCGACCGTAGTTGATGTTGTAGAAAATCGAGTCGTTGAAGAGCACCGTGTCTTGTGGAACAATGGCAATCGCCTTGCGCAAGTCGTGCACGTCCAAATCGCGAATGTCCTTGCCATCGATGAGCACTGAACCCGCCTGTGGGTCGTAGAATCGGTACAGAAGACGCAGTACCGTCGATTTGCCAGACCCACTCGTACCAACGATGCCAATGGTCTTGCCTGGTTCGACCTTGAACGACGCACCCTTGAGAATAGGGAACTCTGGGCGGTAGGCGAACTGGACATCCCGGAACTCAATGGACTTTGGTTGCTTACCCTCCAAGCGGGCCGGGTTCTCGCTGTAGTGTAAGTTGGATTTGACAGTCCCAAGCTTGAACATCGCCTCCATATCGGTCGTGGCCTGACGCACTTCACGGTAGAGCGTACCGATAAAATTGAGCGGAATCGAGAGCTGGAACAAGAGGCCGTTCACCAGCACCAGATCACCGACAGTCAAAGTGCCGGCAGCAATGCCTTGGCTCGCCATGTACATAATCGTTGTGAGGCCGATGCTGAAGATACCGTTCTGTCCGGCGTTCAGCAATGACAGCGACGTCTGTGTCTTGAGCGCAGCCTTCTGGTATCCCTTGAGGGACTCGTCGTAGCGCCCAGCCTCGTGACGTTCGTTGTTAAAGTACTTCACAGTTTCGTAGTTCATCAGAGAGTCGATGACTTTACCGGCCGCTTCGTTCTCCATCTGGTTCATACGGCGACGAATGCCATCACGCCATTGCGTGACCACAACTGTGTACGCCGTGTAGGCAGTCAAAGTGCCGAGCGTGACACCAACGTACGGCATGCCAAAGTTCTGAGCCATAATCGTAGACACGAGGCCAATCTCCAGCGCCGTCGGCAGCACACGGAATGCCATTGAGCGCAGCACAACGTCAATGGAGCGCGAACCACGGTCAATCGTTCGGGCCAGGGCACCTGTCTGTCGGTCCAAGTGGAACTTGAGGTCCATCGCGTGCAGGTGGTCGAAAATGCGGATAGCCACCGAGCGGATGGTCTTCTGCGTCACGCTCGCGAAGATTGCGTTAGCGAGTTCAGACGACGCGTTCGCTGTGAAGCGTGCGACACCGTAGCCGAGCACAAGCGCAAGGGGAATGGTCACTTCCGGTGATTGCGACAGCGCCGTCGATGCAATACTCATCGAATCCACAAGCTCTTTGAAAATGAACGGCACTTGGATCGTAAGCGCCTTGGACGCGAGCACAAGCCCACCCGAGAGCAGCACTTTCTGCTTGATGTCACGGGCTTCCGGGGTGTTCTCCTTGGGCCACAAGTGACGAAGCAGGAAGCTGAGGATCTCCTTCGTGGTGTCCTTGTTCTCTTCGTCGTCGCTCACGACCGCCGCCTTCTTGGCTTTCTCTGCTTCATGCTTCTTCTTCTCATCATTAAGCGCCGACGTCGCGAACGATACAACGCGCTGGTGCGTGCGGCCGTTGCCGACCAGCGTCGCACTGAGTGACAACGGACCGCGCGGACGCTGCGCTGTGAGTCGTACGAGGGGACTGGCCCATGGCTGACTGCGGTCCAAGTGACGGAGCCCACGCAGCAGCACGCGGCGGCTCTGCAGCAGCGTCATGAGCTCACGTCTGGTGATCGTAGAATGACAGGAATTCCGATCAGCCACGCATGTGGCGTTGAGCTACTCACGTCGAGAATGACGGTCATTCATGACGCGATCGGATTGGCTGTATGCAACACCCGGGACGTATTTATAGCGAATCACACGATAGCATTGTGTAGCCATATTGCTCTGTGTCAATGTCGTTGACTCAATGATGATGATGGCGACGGTGGGAAGCGTATGCCTGGCGCGTTGGAGGGCTCTGTTCTCGGAGTTGTATGGCGATAACGAAGCCAAGAGTTAGCGCGGGTTGGGAGAGCGACGAGGTGCATCGGTGGGTTCTCCATTGGACTGTATAGAGACTGTGTCTGGCAAGCAACGCAGCGTTTGGGATGCTGTCAAGGTAATGTTGCTTGTTCTACGTGGGTACATACAAGCTGCTCAGAATTATTGCCATTCAGGGAATGCGAGAAACTCTTCGGGGAAATCGCCGCGGCGCTTGGCATCTTTGTCCTGCAATGGGAAGGCGCCGTTCCACACAAAGGTGTTGGGCTGGGAACAGATAATACCTGGCCGAGTCATCGCGTTGTCCTTGTCAACGCAAATCGGGTTGCCGAACGCGCTCACCCACAGCATCACTCGTGGCGTGTTGAGGTTCAACAACCACTGAGGCACTGCGTTAATGTCGTTCAGCTGAAGTGTAAGCGTCATTAAACTCGGGAACCCGCCGATCCGGTCCGGCAGTCGCTGCAGTTTGTTCCGATCCAAGTACACGTACATCCATGTGGCTACCTCGGGCAAGTCCTCCGGTATTTCCTTGATGTTGTTCCCGACGAGTGAAAAATCCGTAAGCGACATCCTCGTAGCGGCAACTGGGAACTCGCGCAGTCCACAAAACTCGACGTACAACATGAGTACACTCGGCCATTTCTGGTCGAGGTCCTCTGGAAGATACGGCAAATCAGTGGCCGAGATCTCGATGTCAACGAGGCTCTTCGTTGTGTCGTGAGTGAGGCCTTCGGGCAGCGTACCGACTTTGGAACGTGCAATATAGAGATACTTGAGATTGGGAAAGAAGGCGTTCGAGACGGCGGCCTCACGCGGCCAGTCGACAAAAGTGACGTTGTAGAACTCGAGTCCAAGGAGAAATGTGAAGCGCTGGAAGTTGTGGGGCATGGCAAAATCGCCACAGTGCGTGATGATGAGCGAGTTGAGCACGCGGTGGTCGAGGGCGTCGAAGATTTTTTGAATCTCATCGTGGGAATCATTCATGCGTCGCTGATGACAGTTGATTTCGAGCACGGAGCACGCACAGTGGGTCGAGAACCAAGGTCGCATGCGGAGTTTGCAGCCGTCGCCGCACGTGTCATGACCAAAGTAACCTGACGCTTGGAGCGAAGCAAAAAGCACACAGGTTCCGAATATTGGGAGGATCAGCATGAATCCCATGCGCCGGAGCAGTGGCTTTGGTCTTCGTGACGGCATGGAAGGGATGCTGTCAAATCTGGGACCTTTTCGAACTGCAGATTGATCATTTGGATGGAGCTGAGCTTCTGGAGCCGGCGATATGATAGCCGAGCGAGGAGGAGACGAATGACGCGAGCGGTCGATCTGAAGCAGAATTTTCATGTTGCGCAGCCCCGCAAACATGTTGAAATACGGAATTAAAGTGGTAAAAGCATCCGCCCACGAGACAATAAAGAGTTGCCGGCACTCAAGCATGGCCTTCGTATACAGAACATCGCTCGTGGCGTACTCATTTGGGAGATTGTAGTTGTTCCGAATAAACATCGGGACGTACGTGCTGATAATATTCCCAGGGAAGACAAATCCCCAAGCAAAATCGAGGAAAAGATCAATAACAGTGCATAAGAATCGTCGCATGCCAGTCTGCTCTTCCTTGAACAAGTGTACTACTGTATTCGCCACACAGTTTAGGCATACAAGCAGGCCGAAGAGCTGGTTGATCCACATCTTGCTGACAAGAAAACTGGAAGAATGAGCCTGATATGTCTGTGAAGCGACTTCTGCCATTTCTCGAACCAGAAGTTTCACGTCAAATAGGTGTCCTTGAATACTCATAGACCGCTTCAGACGACTAAAGAAACTTGTGATCGCCTGGGGAAGGCAGATGCACAGTCTTAACCGTCTCGAGTGCTTGTCAAACACGTCGGTGACCCTCGCTTTGCCAACTTTATCTTTCTCAAACACGAGTCGACGATATGTAACCGAGTAGACCACCATGCTAACAACGTGATGGACGTTGAGTGCACTGATGATTGCATAAAGTGCTGTGATGTACTTGAACTTGTCCTGTGGGATCATCTGGATGAGTGAGATGTAGTATTCCATCTCAGGCTTGCGTAGAAATACGTAGATATAAGCCAACGCCGCCGTGTACAGCGCATTGAAGAGGTGGAACGAGAAGACAATGCTCCAGCTCAGTGTGTACCCAACACGGCCAAGTCGAACTGCGAGGTACGGTGGTTCTCTCTCTTCTGTGATGAGCGCAGCTGCTTGCGCCATGCTTTTCCGAATCTTTGACGCCCCGGCCGTCAGCGGGGCCACGATAACATCGGGGGTAATTGATCGCTGACGCTCCGTCATTTCAAGCTTGTAGATGCGATCGATCGGGAAATGATCTTGGTCCCAGCATGTGGCATCACGAAACTATGGCAGACACGGAATGGTCAAGCTCAAATGGCCTCTGTCTGACGGATTTAGAATCCCTGCGAGACCCTAGAGTAACCACGAGAACTTTGAACGGAGACCTTTCTTCTATTGAAGGTGTTGGCAACACGCACAGTTTAACCGCTATACACGAACAGCTTTAAGTATCACAGATAATCTGTCTGACCTGCTGGATACGCTCTGTTCTTGTAGACTTTCAACACCAGTGAGCAGCAAAGAACTCTTCGATTAGATTCACCCTGTCTATCGACGTTATCGTCATGGTTCTCCCACTGAAGCCACATCACCTGCTGAAATCGTACTTTCCGATTGCATGCGCGACAAATATGGTAAACCACAGTGCCACGCCGTGGCCCACGGCCATTGTTTTCAAACGTGCTGGGCGCATTCACCGACGTCACTTCTGCGTAATACTCGGCGAAGTCAACTACTTCAATTCCTTCTTTGACGATCTCGACTTACGAAAAACTCAACCTGTGGCTTGAAGGAAACGTTCCAAGTTCATGCCCATCGTGCCTTTTGCCACGTTCTTTGGTACTTTCACATAGCCTTAGTATGGCCTCAACTTCGAAATGTTCGATCTTTTGTTCCACCTAACAATGTTGCATGTGATCTACTGCGCTTCTATCAACACGAAGTTCGTTGGGATTGCTCCGAGCATCTTTGCTGCACGAAGCTAGAGGGGGTTCACCTCGATTCGCTCTTTCTGACATGTGCGTTAACTTGCGTCGGAGCCTCCAGTCGATAAACCACTTGAAGGGATCGACAGCTTCCGAGTATACTGTCCTCGCTATTGAGTTGAACAATCCTCAATGACTCGCATTGTGAAATGGCAAGGCGAGGAACACGCCAATGACCCCATATCCATAGGTGACTGGTATCTGAAGTATTGCCCCCCCCCCCCCCCCTCTCGATGACCAAAGCGAGCGTTGGCACATCACCTCCAGCACCAATCAACCGAGGACGGTCGTGTTGATACACGCTCGCATTATGGTCACCCGCTGGCGTTGGCACGACAAAACTCGAATACTTCCAAGTTCCCAGACCTGCCCATGGCTACATGCATACACAATCGTCGCTCGTTCCTGCAACACGATGCACACTCAAGACCGCACTGGTCACGTCAGCCGCGTCTCCAAATAGCGTGTGAGGCAACGGCTGTTGGAGCCTGCCCACTGGAACCTCCCGGCTCCTCACCGAGCTGCCACGTCCCATGAAGACAGGTGAACGATCTCGCAAGACGATAATTAAAGCAGCCTGCGATGCTCCTTGCTGGCCCACGCATCGCAGGGGACGAGATTGAAGGTGGGTCCGACGGTGTTGCTCGTGGCAACATACAGCAGCCTCGTTCAGCGTCATCATGGGGAACGTTCGACTCGACTTCGACGCACCTCACGGGAACTATGAGTGTGTCTGTGTCAGCAGCTCCTGTCATCCGACTTCCCGTGCCATGAGCGGATCTTGTCTGCTCTGCGAATCCCAGGCAATCTCTCACTCTCCAACTTTACTCGGACTCAACAGCCACAATTAAGCAACATGCACGTCAAGTACCTCCTCGCGACGATCATCGGCCTGGCTGCGACGTCCATCGGTCAGGCTGACGAGTGTTTCACCGCCAATGATACAGCCATTGTCATCGACAGTGCTGTGGTTCCTACGCCATCGCCATCGTCCATCGTCAGCACACCAGTCCCCGTACAGGGGGAGACGCCGGGATTGAGAACCGTACAGACCCCCATGCCGACGCCAGCATCGTCTCCGGACGCCATTCCTTCCCCAGCACCAACGCCAATTATGACGCCGGCGACAGTCGTTCCAGCTGACTTCACGGCAATGGGTGTTGGGGAGTCCGCTCTCAAGGTCATGAGTTTCAACTTGAGAACATCAAATGCCAGGGATCCATGCCCAGCAGGTTGTTGGGCACAGCGCAAGGCCCGAGCGCAGAAGCTGCTGCAGACTCATGCTCCTGACTTTGTCGGCACACAAGAAGGCGCTCCAGACCAGATCGCTGACATGCAGTCTTTCGGCTACGCCATGTTTGGCGAGTGTGCTGGTCCCTGTGCCGAGAACGAACGCGATGGCATCTTCTATCGAGGGGACAAGTGGGAACTCGTCGCTGGGCAAACGTTTGCTTTGGTACGCCTTGACTAATTGCTTTTCTTCTCACTATATGCCTCCTGACCCACGTGATTGTGATCCACAGAGCGATACGCCTGATGTCGTACCATCGAATACGTGGAATCTAGAGTACCTGCGGACGGGTGTACTCGCTCGCTTCCGCTCCAAGGCAGGCGCAGGGACTGTGTGTATGCTCAACACACACTACGATATCTCTCGCGGCCAAGAGCAGTCTTCAGTGCTAGTCACCGAGCGAATGGCCTCCTTCTGCCAGCCCGAAGACACTGTTGTCATGACGGGTGACCTCAACACCCCGCCTGGCACACCAGCCATCCAGTTCCTCGAGAACAAGGCCTCTATCCGCGGCAAGACGAACCAGATTCCCATGTACGAGACGCTTACGGCAGCGGGGGCAGGCGGGCCAACGTGGGTCGGCCCAAGCTTCGGCACCCAAGTCGTCGGCAGCAAAATCGACTACATCTTTGCACGCCGTGACACACACACATGCTTGCAGCGGGGCGAGATCCTCACAGACGCGATTGACGGCTACACGAGCTCAGACCACGCCGTCGTCATGTCTTCATTCTGCATGGGGGCTTCGTGTTCTGGATGTGTGTAGGTAGACTCTATAGAAGGCATCTAATGGTGCTGTACAGTGTATGAGTATGTGTTGCAACTTCGTATCCACTTGAATCTTGGCCTTGTTGCACAGAACGAGAGGAGCTTCCCGATTCGAACGACGTGTACTCAGATGGCTTGCTTACTGCAAGCAAGCACCATGACAGGCACGACTAAACCAGCATGTCTCCAGACTCTGTGGATAGTCAAACGGCAGACTCGACGCGTCAGTCTTGGATGCCGCAACACATTGGCATTTCTCAAATTTCCAGCTCCAGTTCCGTGCCTCTTACAGTACAAATGATCAGCAAGCTAGTAGCCTTCGCAGCTTTAGTGAGCTCTGCCGTCGCTCTGGCCAATGCTGATGCTGTCAAGGTGATGAGTTTCAACGTCCGAACGTCGGTCGCCAAGGACCCATGTCCTGCTGGCTGCTGGGATGAACGCAAGCTTCGCGTCGAGAAGCTGCTTCGCCGTCATGAGCCCGACTTCGTTGGCACGCAGGAGACAGCGCCAGACCAGACGGACTTCATCGCGTCCCTCGGGTACGCCTGGACTGGTGAATGCGCGGGCAACTGCCAGTGGGACGAACGCGACGCCATCTTCTACAACGCGTCCAAGTGGCTCATGCTTGACGGGTACACGTTCGCTTTGGTAATGCATCTCCTTCATAGCGCAGTGCGTCTGCAATGATACTAACCGACTCGATGTTGTTGGCAGAGCGATACGCCCGAGATCGTGCCGTCCAACACGTGGAACCTCGAGTATCTCCGTGCTGCCGTGTTAGCGCGGTTCATCAGCAGGGAACCGCAGACACCGTGTGCATGCTCAACACACACTACGATATCACACGCGGCCAGAACCAGTCGTCTGTGCTCGTGGCTGACCGCATCGCGTCGTTCTGTCAGCCCGAAGACACCGTTGTGATGACCGGTGACCTGAACACCCTGCCAGCGTCGGCACCAGTGCGATACCTGCAGGGCGAGCTGTCGATCAATGGCTCGATGACGCCCATCCCCATGTACGAGACGCTTACGGCCGCAGGCGCTGGTGGTCCGACGTGGATCGGCAGCGCGTTCAACACCACGCTCACAGGTGGCAAGATCGACTACATCTTCGCGCGTCGCGACGCCCACACGTGTCTGCAGCGAGGCGACGTGCTGCTCGACGCCTTTGACGGGTACACGAGCTCGGACCACGCGGTGGTGATGGCGTCGTTCTGCATTGGTGGCGAGTGTCGAGACTGCATGGTGTAAGTCAAATAGAGATGCTGTGACGTGTGAGCATGACGTAGTTGCAGTTGGGATGCGAATGAGTGACATTCGGATACTGACATGATGCAGAAGCCCATGGTTGCGTGGTGCCACCCGACAATGCAGGAGCTCACAGAGTGTGTGGGCGTGGGCGCTGTTGGACAGTGGCCTCTGACAGTGAGTCCAGTACTAGTATGGTCTTGTAGTACTAGCGGGCGCCATGTCGTGCCATGCTACGGTTATGGACTATCTTATCTATGACTTGAAAGGAGAGTGATCCATGAAGCAAGTGCCCTTCATGCGTCTTCCTATGATTCGCCAAAATCTGCATTCTTCATTGTTCATAGCCAGGCTGGCTATCAGGCTCCATCACCGTCACCCTACAGGGTGACCAGGAGCGGAGTGTCGTGGAGTGCTTTGCAAAGGAGGTGGACACGCTGCTTTACCTGACCAAGAGTCAACTACAGCTCCCGCTCGCCGCACGTGTGATACAAGCGAACGCGCTCGCGCAAGATGTCGAGAAACTGCACGGTGAGTCTGATCAGCGAAAGCATACCAATGGAGGGGTCGACAAAGTCATGGAGCTTCTTGGCGTACCCAATTATCGAGGTACGTGGCAACATGATTTCAAGCACGCGAAAGCAGGTCACTACGACGCTATCATGGAGTCGATTGGTGCTGGGCACGAGGCATTGCTCAATGATCCGTCGTTTCGACGCGAGACCATTTTCCTACTCAGACACGAACGAGCCCGTGGACACTGGAACGAACTAGCCGAGACATTGTGGAAAATCGTGAGCCCGATTGCTTCGCTCGACGAAGAGTCAAGCTTTAATGCCCCCGACTGGTATATCTCCGAGCTGGACATCAGCTTTCAATCGCGCGAGATTGGTCACGGCGGGTTTGGATCCGTCCACACGGCTACGTGGAGAGGCAGCCGCGTCGTCGTCAAGGTATTACATGACATAGACATCCAGTATCAAAAGCACCGCGATTCCTTCGTAAGGGAAGTTGAGATTGGCTACATGTTCTCGCACCCACACCTGATCAAGCTTTTCGGTGCGTGTCACTCTCGATCGCCGCCGTTGATTGTGTGTGAGTTCGCTGCCAATGGGAATATGAGCCAATATCTACGCCAAGAACCATCTACGCGGAAGTATCGGTTGTTGCATGTAGCGGCCCTCGGGTTGCAGTTCCTTCATGTTAATGGGATTGCCCATGGCGACTTGAAGCTGAATAATATTTTGATCATGGCTGATGGCACGGCAAAATTGGGAGATTTTGGGTTGAGTCGGCGAAAAGAGACGTTGACCGCGACAGAGTTGTATGCTGGAAGCATTGGCGCAGGGGCGATTCTCTGGCGTGCTCCAAAGTGCTTCAAGACGAAGCCAACATTTGAATCGGACATCTACTCGTTTGTTATGTGTATCTACGAAGCAGTGAGCGGGCAGATTCCGTATCAGGATGTGCCGACGGTGCAAGCAGTAGAGCACAAGATTTGCAGTGGAGAGTTACCTGATCGTGTAGAAGGCATTTCAGACGAGGTGTGGGAACTCATTGTTAAGATGACACACTATGAACCTGCGAGCCGACTGAGCCTTCGAAGTGTGATCAGTGAACTTAAGGAGTTAAGCCGAGGTGAAGTCACGTTTCTCATCAGTTCCCATAGCACGGTTCAAACAGAACATAAATCCGTGAAGCTGACTTCACTTGCAGCTGACGAAATGAATCCACGTAAGAGCAACCAAGCCGAAGATGACGCTTTTGAATCTGTCGACGCCGCTGTTCAAGCACTACAGCAGTCTCCAGACCGACAAGTGCAAGCCAGAGGGTTGGAATGGCTGTGGAAACCCGATTTACTTTCGCATCATCAAAGATCCTGAGTGGTCCGCATTGAACAAGATGTATGCTTTTTATGATCTCAGGAGAATTGATCAGTCATTTCTATCAGGATCATTGAGTGCTGAACTTGATCAGCTCAAGGTCAGACAATACCAACCTGACGAGCGCGAGTTCGCGAGTCTATTCGTCAAGATGACAGACGAAAAGCTTGATGCCAAGACTCGGACAAACGCCATGTTTACAATGTGCCTGAGTGTTCAGTTAGGTCTGTTCAACGGAAGAACAGATAATTTGGTCAACGAGCTCACCAAGTATTTGGTGACCAGAGATTTCTCGGTCGAAGCAGTCGAAATTGTTCAGGGTCTAGTCTGTCTTGTCCACCCCACCTCTAAAGACCAAGAAGTGATCGTCAAGAGTGCAGACTATGCAGACACAATCATGAAAGCTGGAGCGATAGCACCGTTGGTGGAACTTCTCACTACCGGGCCAAGCCGCGTAAGGAACAACGCGGCATGTGTGCTCAGTAGTATTGCGTCAACTTCGTCAGCCATTGCCGAAGTTATCGCGAGAGCTGGTGCGATACCAGGGTTGGTGGATCTTCTTGCAGTTGATTCAAGTGACGGAAAAAGCAATGCACTGAATGCGTTGGAATCCATCGCGTCAAGTTCCGCCTCCAATGCTGACGCGGTCGTGAAAGCTCGCGCTATACCACCGTTGGTAGACCTCCTCATGAATGGACCAAGTAACGGAAAAGGTTACGCAGCGCTTGCATTCTGTAGAATAGCATCGCATTCTGCAGCCAATGCAGACACAGTTGTGAAAGTTGGCGCGATATCACCGTTGATAGACCTCCTCAAGACTGGTTCAAGCAACGGCAAAGAAAACGCAACACTTGCACTCGGTAGAATTGCGT
>KE463865.1:103872-140526 GCA_000387445.2 Pythium aphanidermatum DAOM BR444 | reverse complement strand
ATGGGATAATGCTTCCAGGTCAGGGATTACTCGTTGGTGATCACGGAGAACCGTCGGAGCACGTGGGCTATTGGTCAACGGTTGGTGACACTTCTGAGGCTCGATACATGAAGTCGGACTGGATTCCGCGGGCACCTATGGCAGTGAATCGCGTGTTCTTCGAAGTAAAAGCCGTGACAAAGTGTCTACGCCCAAGCATGTCCTGTAGAGTCGGTGGTGCTGAAGTTGAGCATCAACCTTGACAACTCAGACGACGATAGAGATGAGGAGACAATTTGGTTGCTGCAATTGTACAAACAGTAATTCAACGACCGTTGTGAGATGAATATCGTTCAGTAGTTTGCGGAGGCGTAGATCTTTAGTGTCTAGCGACCCATGCAGCACCGAGAGCGAAGCTTCTGATACAGTTAAGCAGTTATGATCATCCCTGCCAGTGTGTCAGTTGAAGTGGGAATCCGGATTAGTGACATCCAGATACTGACACGACGAAGACAGTCAGGCGGTAGGTCAGCATGGGGGATGGCAGCGGCGCGATGCTGCGCTACCCACCGCTGTGGCTGCGCACTGCGTCCATGCAGGTGCTCGTGGTGTCCGCGATCTTCTTCTGCTGCCCTGGTGTCTTCAACACCTTCTCATCCATCGCCAGCGGGCTCCAAGACCCGACGATTGCGTTCCGCGGCAACATGTTCATCTACGTCTTCTTCACGGTCTCAAGCATCGTGGCCGCCGCACTCATGGCATCAGTCGGTATTCGCCGCGCATTCGTCGTGGGCTCGCTGGGCTACGTTTTATATGCCGCGTCGCTGTGGAATCTGTCGACAAAGAGCGAGGCGCCGTCGACCATGACATTGGGCATCTTCTACGTGGCCAGTGCTGCCCTCGGCATCTCGGCCGGTTTCCTCTGGATAGCTCACGGCCAAGTGATCATGAGCTACGCTACGGAGGAAAACCAGGGGCAGTATCTTAGCCGCTTCTGGGTCATCTTTAACCTCGGTGCGACGGGCGGGGGCATCATGACATGCCTACTCAATTGGAGTTCGATCGACACAGCGACACACCAAGTATCACAGGCATCGGATACGACGTTCCTCGCATTCGTCGCCCTTACAGTCACTGGCTTGTGCATTGCAGCGACATGCATCGTCTCGACTGAGTCGGTGGTCAAAGAGGACGGCACCAACGTAGCATCTACTGCATCCAGTCGAGACACTCAGCAATGGCGTATCCAGGCGAAACGGTTGCTTCGATATCTCGACAGCAGTCATCAGATCTTGCTGCTGTTCCCGTTCTTCATGTACAGCAACTGGTTCTACACCTACCACTCGTTCTTCAACGTCGCCACGTTCAATCTGCGCACTGGAGGATTAGCGAGCGCTTGCTACTGGACGGCTCAGATGGTCGCCGCGCATTGGCTTGGCTCGTTCTTGGACTCGAATGCATCGGCCGGTCTATTCGCTCAACGGCGCGTTGCATGGATTGTGATCCTCGGACTCGCGATCGTGTGGAACCTCATGTGGGCCTGGGGATGGTACGCTCAAGACCAGTCCCTCCGGCTGTCGTACGACACACCGCTCGCCCTCGACATCCTCAACGACACTCGTGCTGCGTTGGCGCCACTTGCACTCTACATACTGTACGGCGCGGGCGATGCACTTGGTCAAGTGTGGATCTACTGGTACTTGAGCTCGGTGTGTTCCAACGGGAAGAGCCTCGAGGTCGCTGGCTTCAATGCTGGGCTCTACAAGTCCGTCCAGGCGCTCAGCGCTGCTGTCTCTTGGTACATTGGCTCGCAACGCGTGTCTCCATCGTCCCAGCTTCTCGTCAATTGGGTGCTGAGCAACGTGGCGCTGCTCGGTGCGATGCTGTCGCTGCGCACTCGCCACAACCCATCCAGCAACCCGTTGCTCCAGTCGTACCTAAGATAAAACTCTCCTCATCTAACTCTCGATGCACATACCCACACTGTCCGCATGATCCCCCATCATATTCCGCCCCCGTGGCCCGTCCTCCCATCGTTGGTGTCGCTTCGTCATCATCAGCTTCTGACTCTTCCTCCTCGGATGTGTACCCTCTTCTAAGTACGGTTACGTTTCGTTAAGTTCGCACCCTGGCGTTTCTTCCCGACTCCTTGACTGTAATGCACACTGTGATCGCCTCCGAGCCAAGATGATCGTGCCCAAGATGAAGGAGTATCGCTACTACCTCAGTAGCGGCGTGAACAAGGGCATCAGCATCAAGATAGCACACTTGGACCTCGCGCCGCCCGCGAGCGTGGGCGGAGACCCGCTGCAGACGCCCCTGGGCGGCCCATACTCGATCATGGAGCCACGCAGTCCGCCGTCCCGCATGGGGGCGTCTGCCTCTGCTGCTGGCCATCGCTTCAGTGCGTTCGATGCACCAGCATTAGAGCAACGTGCTGGCTCATCGTCGTCGGAGCTGCGCAACGCCACCATCAACGAGATCTTCGTGACGGCGCAGATCTTCTCCGATGGACTGCCATTGCATGCCATGGTCATCAGTTCCAAGGGCCCGACCAAGTGCAGTGAGTCGACGATCTACTGGAACGAGTGGATGTCGTTCCCCGTCAAGTACCGAGATCTATCGCGCAACTCGCAGCTTGCCATCACGGTGTACGGCGTCGGGTGGAAGCCCATTGGCGGCACGACGGTCCGGTTGTTCACCAAGCAGGGCGTCCTGCGTGACGGTCTGCAGTGTCTACGCATATGGAAGGATGTAGAAGCTGATCCGTCGCCCATGACGTCGACGCCGAGTGACATGGGCAAGGACTGGCCTGGGCACGAGTGTTTCCGCCTTGATAAACTCCGAGAGAAGAAAGAACGGGATGAGATCCCGAGGAACGAGTGGATGGACGGGATGACGGACCGTCGTATCGGCCGCATCCGTCGTGGTGTCGAGCCGCCGAGTCGCAAGGACGCACTCGGTCCATTTGGTGCGTACCGTGAAGACCCCATTCTCTGGATTGAGCTGCCGTACTTTGGAGACGTCGTCGTGTATGAGGAAGAACCATATTCGCAGCGCAATATCCACACATCGATGTACTCGAAAGAGATGAAAGCGACTGCAGGTGCGGCGACGCCAAGTGCTGCCAACGGTGCGATGACGACCCCCGTGCCTGGTAGCGGTGGTCTGCCGGCACTGTCCGCTCCCTCGATCTACGGCGGGGATCCGTACGCGATCTACGATAGCGGAGGCTCGAAGGAACCAAGCGATCGGCCTCCAGCCAACCTCATGCTAGTGTGGGACCCGGATCTCAACGAAGAGAATCCGTCAGAGAGGAAGTACCGAAAGCTTGCGCGTGATATTCTACGAGGCTCGATCGATCCGAACCTCAAGCCGAGTCGTGACGAGAAGGCCCGCATCGAGTTTTTACTGGCGACACTGACGGACAACCTGAAGAACGAAGACAAGGACCTGCTGTGGAAATTCCGATACACGCTGACGGACAACAAGAAGGCTGTGGTCAAGTTCTTGCTCTCGGTGGACTGGAATGACGAAACAGAAGTCAAGCAGGCCACCGAACTGCTGAACCAGTGGTGTGAGATCGACATCGCTGACGCACTCAAACTGCTGGGTCGTGATAAGGAGTTCAAGCACGAAATGGTGCGGAACTTTGCCGTGTCGACGCTGGCACGGGCCAAGAACGAAGAGCTTCAGGACTACTTGCTGCAGCTCGTCCAGGCTCTGCGTTACGAGAAGCCGAAGCTCGTCGCCAACACTGGCACGTGGCGTGGAACGCCTACTGATGATGCCAGCAGCACGGACGGAGCGATCGCAAACGAATCCCTCGGTCCATTGGCGCGCTTCCTCATTGAGCGATCAGGTGCGAGCTTCCAAATGGCCAACTTCTTCTTCTGGTACTTGAAGGTCGAGTCGACAAACTTCAGCAAGGACAGTGACATCTTCCGCACGGTGTTGAACGCGATGCTCGATGAAATGAAGCAGGACCAGGAGAAGAAGCCGATTTACGACATGCTCATGGCACAGAAAGATCTCATGGAACGAGTGCTGTCGATTCACAACAAGGCCCGTGAGGAGCGCGGTCGCAAGGACCAAAAAGAAGAGAAATTTCGACAGCTACTCAAGCAGTTCCCATGGCAACGGGGCGTCGTCATTCGCATGCCGCTGGACCCGACAGTGCATCTGAGTGGGATGATCCCGTCCTCAGCCCTCATGTTCAAGAGTGCGATGTACCCTGCCGTCGTCGAGTTCCAGACTGTGACGCCCGTTGAGCACCACCACCATGGACACCACCATCACCATGGACACGTCGGCAGTCTGTCAGCGTCTCAAGCGGGCAGCAATTCGATGTTGTTGCGTGGTTCAAATGACTCCATTTTAGAGAACGGTCTTGGCCAGTCAGCGCATCCCCCTGCGATCTCTGAGTCGGCGCTACTGCGAGAGTCGTTGTCAACGCGTGTGATTCACTATCTAAACCGCGAGAAGGAAGGCCCAACTTACAAGGTCATGGTCAAAAACGGAGACGATCTACGTCAGGACCAGCTCATCATGCAGATGTTCATTCTTATGGACCGCCTACTCAAGCGGGTTAACTTGGACCTTAAGCTCACCCCGTACCGGATCCTGGCGACTGGTGCAAGTGACGGTCTGATGGAGTTCGTCCAAGGATCTGTGGCCGTCGGAAAGATCGTGAGCTCGTACGAGTCGCCTCAGATTTTGACGTTCCTTCGAAAACACAACCCAGACCCAAGGGCAGAGTTCGGGGTGGCGCCCGAGGCCTTGGACACGTACGTCAAGTCTCTTGCTGGCTACTGTGTGTTGACGTACATTCTTGGAATCGGTGATCGTCACTTGGACAATGTCATGATGAAGCCCCAAGGTCATCTGTTCCATATTGATTTTGGTTTCATTTTTGGTGCGGACCCCAAGCCACTACCTCCGCCGTTCAAGCTCACGAAGGAAATGGTCGAAGGCATGGGTGGTCCCGAGAGTGAACACTACAAGAAATTCAAGCGCTACAGCTGTCAAGCGTACAACTGGCTCCGAAAAAGTGCCGATTTGATTCTCAACCTGCTTAGTCTCATGGCCGATGGAGGTATCGAAGAGCTTTCGAACGATCCAGAAACTACGCTGCAAAAGGTGCAAGAGAAATTCCGCCTCGATCTCTCCGATGAACAGGCCGAGCAGTTCTTCCTTGGACTCATCAACGACAGTGTCTCGGCGTTTTTCCCCGTGCTTGTCGAGTACATTCACAAGCTCGCGACTCGACTCAAGTAAACTCGTATTGCCGTTGCGGTTCATTATGTACGTCAACATGTGTTCTGTGTGTGTCTGCCTATGCGTTTGTCATCTCTTGTGCTGTGTCTCTATCGTTGCCAGCCATGTAGGAGCGACGCATTCACGTGGCGGAAATGGTCCAAGACCGCAAACTCATCAACTGCCGCGTGCTCTTCGTCCTCTATACGACGCAGACGCCTTGAGGCTGTGATTTCTGAGTCAATTAGACTCGAGAGACGCACTGTCTTCTTCTGCACTGGTGACGATGAGCACGCTGGGAGTGATGGCGTCGATCGATGCGATTTCGGATTAGCCACAGGTGAGTACGTCCCAGTTGGAGACTTGGCAGGCGACTGGATGGGCGGGAAGCGAACGGCATTGGCATCATCACGAAGTGAGAAATGTTTCTCAACTGTCTTGGAAACATGGGCAACCGCACACACAAGACGGAGTTCGTGTTCGAATGTCATGTCGTGGAGTTTCTCAATCGCGGCGTCTACGTCTCCTAACGCATTCGCCAGTGCACAGCACGCCACGTCTTCGGACACATGAGGCAACAAGCAACGAATACGAGCGATGTGGCGATAGAGACTCGATCTTGACTCGTACAAATCCAGCATCGTCCCCACGAGCTGTTCCCAGTGGTCGAAGTATCGTGCATGTGTCGTTGGTACGTAACCGAGATGCCTCGCGACTGAATCCATCGAGTGTTTGCGCTGCAAGTCCAACCGATCCTTCACGGGCGAGAGCAGGCCGCTTGAGCGCGCCGCCGCGGCCTCAATGGCCACTCGGTTGGCCGCTGTCTCCGTAAAACTTGACGCTTTCCATAGCGGACGCTCTCGCATGCGCTTGAGTTTGTCCATCGCAACTGCTCGACGACGCGCGAACGCCTCTCGAGCTCCTCCACCGTTCTCACTTGCAGCCGTCTCGTCGTCTGCATTCTCCTCCCCATGAGACGCGAGGGATCGCGCACTCGCTTGGCGTTGTCTGTCCGCACCTGCGTTCAGGTTATTGCTTGACTGTCGTTTTTTCAAGCTCGTACGTCGCGATTCGAGGGTCGAGCCTTTCTTCGAGCTTTGCTTCCGTCGGAAGACACGCTGCAATGTCGTGACCGCACGATCGTAGAGCGTTTGCCGTACTTCCGCGATGATCTCTGCCACTGGCGTGCGCAGCAGCGTCGTGTACTGGTCATCGTATCGGGCGTGGATCTCAGCCAGCGTCGCGTACGGCACTACGTGGCGATTCAAGTTGCGCGCTCGTTTGAACTCGGCCGTGCACTTGACGTCTTCTCCTAATGCCTGAAGGCACAACGCTCGGCTGTACACGAGTCGCGTCATCACGCGGGAGTCCTTGGCGTAGGTCGCCGTGATGTCGTAGAACTCGATGGCCAAGGCGTAATCTTCATGGTGGAGACACTTGTCGGCTAGCGATCCCCACAGAAGGAGATAGTCGGCGTCCTCCATGCTTCCAATATCGAGCGCGTTTCCCAAAAGCTTGGGATGCGCTCTCACGAGCTGCGAGAAAGTCGTCGAAGCCTGAAGGAAATCGCCACTCGCCTGTTGACAATGCATGAGCATGAGCAAGTAGTCGCTAGCCTCGTAAACAGTCAGGAGGTCTCTCGGACTGCGGGTCTCCTCACGTGCTGACAACGATGCCAGGAGCTGTGAGTGCGCTGCCATGACCTTGTGAAGAATCTCAGTGGCCTCGCTCAGCATTTTCAGTCGGAACAGGATCTGAAAGTGAAGGAATCGCAAGTTGAGCGCGTCGCTTTCACAAAATGACGCGAACTTGGTGAAGAGCTCATGGAAGATATCATCGGCTCGCTCGAGATGCTGCTCGCCTTTCTTCCAGTAGAGACACACGGCGTACCGAAGCAGTAGCAATGGGTCTGCGAGGCTTTCGATGAAGGCGAACGTGTGGGTGAAGGCCTGGATGCTTTTCGCCAAGTGGAAACTCGCGACAGGCAGAAACTTGCGGTGCCGAAGGAACACGTCGAAGTGCCCATTGCCCATTGCGTTCCAATAGTCGAGCGTGTGTGTGAGCGTGCTGTTGTGGACGACAGAAGCGTGCTCTAGCAGCACGACGGCCGCAAGACTCGTGGCGGGCCACCTGGCATACCGTAGACCGAGTCGAATGAGCTTGTGCTCGTTATGGGGGTCTTGTAAGAGTTCTTCTTCGAGCTGAAGGCATCCAACTTTCTCCACGAGTTGCCTCTGGTTCACCCATTGCCGCCACTTGGCGTGGTATGTTGGTGACTGCATGAGCGCGTCGGTCTCCGCTTGAGATCGACGTTTGGTAACCGGTTTTGCAGGGCTGAGAGCTGGTTCCACCGCTGTTTTCGCCTCTTCTTTCGGTGCTTCAGTCGTCTCTACTTCGGTGCTCGTCTCACTCGATGTTGATGTCGGAGTATCATCGTTCGACTCGTCAGACGTCCTGCTTTCGACGACTGGCTTTCGATCCACGCCTCCACTCTGTGCGATATGCAGCAAAGTCGACCGCCGTGCTCCGTCCCTCTTTGTATGCACAGCAATAAGCCCGCTTATGGTCGCTGTCGCATCGTGAGATCGTCGCTTCCGAGACTTGAGCTGTTGGTCCGCTTTTGGACTTGATGAGACTGCCACAGCATCCGTCGCAACAGCAGTAACAGCGGCGGCAGCGGCCGCAGCCGCGATGGCATTCGCATGGACATCAAGGACGGAATTCCGTCGGCTTCTTGGAGGAGAAAGTGTGATCGGAAAGGGATCGATGGCTTCTGGTTCATGATGCGACGTGTCAGGCTGCTCCATCTCCACATTGGAACGTCGGACGACTAGAGGAGGCGTGAGCTCGAACTCAATCACTGGGTCTTCGTGATCGTCGTGGGTGTCATCCACCGCCTTGAGCTCTTCGTCTGTGGTCGGGACTATCCACTCAGGCTCCGGATGAGCTTCTGTGACGAAGTCCGTCATCTCCCGTCCTTCCGAGAGCTCTTCGATCTGTGCAGGCAGCGACAAGCACGGACTGACGACTGGTGAGCGCATACACGCTGCTGTGTCCGTATGGACAGGCTCAGTGTTAGGGTCAGCAGCTAAGAGGAATGGCGTTGGCGTGGGCTCTTCCCAGCACTCAACGCGTGGGCTACTGAGCACTCTGTCCATCGCTGAACTCTCGGACTCGGTGGTCTGCTCAGACTCGACCACGACGTTCGGTGCGGTGCAGTCAATAGGCACAGGCTCGTCCTCGCAAATATCAATGGTAGGAAATAGGCCTGTCGATGCGGGCTGTAGTGGTGACCTCATTGACAGCTCTTCATCTTCTCTCTCGTTTCGTATCGTATCTTCTTCATCTTCACGCCCATTCAATGCGTTGTCGCCAGTTGGAACGACGTCAAGCGGAAACTCTTCAACATCGTCAAGTACGCCACCGGCCACAGCCACTTCGGCATCTTGTTGCAGCGTCGGTTGATCGAGACACTTTGTGTCGTTCTCCTTTGCATCCTTCTCGTCATCTTCATCTCCACCACTTTCTTGATCTTCATCACCTTCTTCACTCCTCTCCCTATCATCGTCTTCTCTGTCCTCTTCTCCTTCTTGGCCATCAGCAGACTGTAGCTCGGGCCGCGGTGACGTCTTCACCTCCTCTGCCATCAATAACGTTGGTGCCGAGACTGAGCCACCGAGCGACACGCCGTCGCCTCGTGAGACGGCTGCCTCGATCTGCTGGGCACTGAGCGACAGTCGTCGTTGGGATCCTTTGGTGCTGGGGCGTCGACTGAGATTGCCGTCTTCGTCCCGCACCAACGAGCTGCGCCGTGAGTTCTGCTGCACCATGCGCTTCTGCAACATCACATCAGGCGAGTCGTCGTCACTCATACTGGCACGTCGATCGGGGCGTTCGTGTGTGATCTCGACGCCCAGGGCGTCGTTGAACACGCTCTCTTCCTTGAACACTCGCTTGATCGATCCTCGGATCGTCTTGCGACGTAGGAACTGCTCCTGTTCCGGAGCCGAGCCAACGATCGTCTTGAGTGCATGGGCGTTCCCGATCATAGCACTCGCAGCCAGAGCTGTCGTCCATATTGGAAGCAGCGGTGCTGACGGACTGGTTGGGGCTGTGGCGATTGCCATGGATGACTGCCGGTCAGTGGACACACTGTTCTGACGCGAGGAAGGAGTCTGTCGCGGTGGCGAGTTGCTAGGCTTCACGACGATCGCCTTGAGCACCTGTAGACGCTGGTTCCGTTCCTTGTCGCGTCGCTGCTGTAGCCCTCGGTACTTGGGCTTTCGAGCTGGCAGTGCTCGCTTGTAGTTCGCTGAGCTGGTCGTTGATGCCGTGCGACTGGGGGCCGAGTCCTCGAGCTCTGTGATATCGCTTTTCACACTGGCTTCCTCGAAGATCTCCATGTACTCGGCCGAGTCGTCATCAATGCCTTCGAGCTGCGTCCGCCACACTGTTCGGGCGTTCGCATTGGCCATGCGGTGGAGAAGGCTGGCTTCACTGCTTTTCCTCGACTTGCGTTCCTTAGCGGAGGGTGAAGTCACCTCGAGATCCTGTGGTTCGTTTGGCTCCTCTGGTTGCTGCTGTTGACTCTCCTTCGCCCGTGGCTGCTCATGGGATGCCGCAATGGCCTCGTGCGTGCGTTCCTGGCTTCGCTTGTTGCGACTCTGCCGCTTGTCCTGCTCTTTGGCGTGCAAGTGGGCATTTCGGATCTTGGACGGCGTCTTGGGCGGTGGGACGACTCGCTCCTTCCTCACCATCTTGACCTCTGGTTCGCGACAGATTAGCCGGCCAATGTCTCGGTGGCGATTGCCGATGATGTCGAGATGTGTGAGGATGGCATTGGCGACGACCTCGGGAGTCGACGTGCCGCGTGGTGTCCCTGTAGTCTCAGGACTTCGTACTGCTCGGTAGATCTGCTCCCCCTTGATTCGCGAGAGGAACATGGCGTAGTCATTGTCCACTTCGTCGTTCGCGGCGACTCGGTAGCCAGCAAAGTCGATGGTAGACGCCGTTGACGCGGCGCCTGCGGATGTCTGGAAGACTTGGTAGATGCGGACGTTCAGCAGGCGATTCGCCAACACCACGTCCTTCACATTGAGCACGAGCTTCTCATTGGATTGCAGAGACGACGAGCGGATCGGCACGAGCACAGGCGCACTGTCGATGGCGATGGGCTCTGCTTCCATCGTCGACCGGCCTCAGTGCATTAGTCGGAGCACTCACGTGCAGAGCACGAGGCTGGAAATACGCGAACGAGTATACTTAGCAACCAGGGATGGATACACAAGGGGAGCAGAGACCATGACACGCTACAGTGGAAGGGGGGAGAATAAAATTAAAGCGAGAAAGAAAGGGAATTTCACGTCACGGCTGGGACCACACCGCTCGGCCCTTGGACTGGTTCCGCGTACACGTCACGCCGCCGCACTTGTGCTGCTGTGCAGCGTCTAACACTCGCGTCTACTCCGATCTTCATCTTCAGGCTTCGCGTTTCTTGCTTTTTATATTTGGTTTTTTGTTTTTCGTTCTTCTGGCTTTGCTTGGACTCACATCTACATCTTCATCGGTCGTTGTCTGTCGGTACGTCCACGCGCCGTCGCGGCCGCGCATGCCATGCCTATCCTTCGGCAGTCGCGGTGACGCGTGGCTGTGCTGTGTGCGTGCCTCCTCCAATCTACTCGGCAAGAGAGTCTAACTTGGCTTCCATTCTTGCCATCGCGTGCTGGAGCTTGTCGATCTCCGCCGTGTGCTGGCCTAATGTGTGGAACATCGCACCCTGTTGTGTCGCTAACTGCTGCTGCGTCTCGGTCGTACGGCACAGCAGATCCATGAGCATCGTCTCCATCTTCGGACCCGTCGTGACCTGGCCATCGCCTGCCATATTGGCCGCCACAAGATCCTGCGACTGTGGGGCGGCCACGGGCGCGGCGACAACCTGGTTCGCGATACCATTCACCGACCCGCGCGTCGTTGGGTCTGGTCGTGGCACGGGCGCACGCACTGGTGCCTCCATGCCTGGTTCCACGGGTGCCAACAGGGCGTTCTTGCGGTCCTCGAGGTTCTTCATAGCCACGTTCGAGAGCTTCTCGAGCGTTGCGATGTCGCACGTGGTCCGTGGCTGCGTGTCAAAGACGAACACTGTGCCGAGAATGTGGCCCGTGGGTGTGATGATCGGCGCCCCAGCGTAGAAGCGGATCTTCGCCGCGCCCGTCACAAGCGGGTTCTTGGCAAAGCGCTTGTCGAGCAGCGTGTCCAGCACGACCATCGGCTCCTTGGACATGACGGCGTGCGCACAGAACGACACCGAGCGTGGCACTTCGTTCTGCGCGAGGCCGACGCTGGCCTTGAACCACTCGCGGTCATCGTCCAGCAGACTCACGGCCGCGATCGGCGTCTTGAGGGCGTTGCTGGCCAAGTCACAGATAATGTCGAACACGTCCTCGGTTGGGGTGTCCATAATGTCGAACGAACGGAGCACATCGAGACGCTCCTTCTCGCCGGCGACGATCGGCGGCTTGGGCCACGGGTGGTCCCAGTTGAAGTCGAGCGGGTAGTCGAACTCGGGCTGGTGGAAGTCGCGCGTGTACTGGGAGAAGTCGCCTTCCGAGTTGCCCGTGGGCGAATGGAAGCTCTTCGGGTCCCAGTGCGCCTGGTCAGCGCGTGGCGGCGACGACGACGACGTCGTGGACGTGGGCGCTACGGACGGCGCCTGCGGGTTGGCCTGGCCATTGGCGTGCGACAATATACACGACATGCACACCTTGACCATGGAGCGGCCAATGACGGGCAGCTCGGCCTCTTTCTTGAGCGTACAGTTACTGCAGACAACCTCACCACACTAAAGCATGATGATCGTGTTAGTGTGAGGAAAGGGAGGAGGAGGGAGGAGGACGCACCTTGCGGCAGTGGTGCTTTCGTCGGAAGTGCGTGAAGTTGCGCGTGCACACGTGGCAGCGGTAGCGCTCCGTGTCGAGCACCCAGTCGTCCTGGTGGCGGAGCTGGTCGATCGTGAGCACGTCGTTACCGCCCATGCGAGCACCCTTGACTCCGCGTCGCGACATGCTTCGAGTGGCTTGACCCAACATAACGAGACGCAATTAATACCGACAAACACACACACGGGTGGGCGTTCGGAAGCTCGTTTCTCAGCGCCGTCGACGTCGACGGATCCACACTCAGAACGCGGGGGAGGAGGGGGAGCGGAGGGGAGGAGAGGGGAGCGGATCTGGTGTTCTCCACCGGAGTTTTCTTTCCGTCGCCGTCGCCAACGCCGAGCACGAGCAGTAGAACGGGAGAGAGCGTATGCGCCACTTACGATTGTAACGGAGGGAGGAAGCGAGTCTCTCGGGTTGTGTCCGGTGGGTGGGCGGTCTCGTATCTGAAATCCAGATGCGGGTCTGAAGGCGCGAGTGGGCGTCAGTCAAATACAGACACTGTGGAAGGGGAGGGAGAGAGAGGAGGGAAGGGGGCGCCGACGGCGTTCTCACCTCTGGCTCGCTGGTGCAGGGGGGGTTCCGCCCTACAGCACGTCCGCCGTCCAAAATGCTGAGTGCCTCTGGGAGAGACTGGAGGAGAGGAGGAGCGCCCGACGACGGAGCGACGACGACTGAACGCGCTGAAACTCGGACCTGCTGTTGTTCCCAGAGTGTAGGAACGCTTTTCACATCAAATTAGAGAGAGGCGGGGAGAGCGAGAGGCAACAGAGAGGGGCGGAGAGCTAGGAAAAACAGCCGTTTTGCGGCGCGTCGTCTCGTCGTCCCAGTGTGTTGCAGGATCGAAGGTGGGAGAGAAGAGCCAGATCCGCCCTTGCCTCCTTGAGCCGCGCGAACGAGCACACAAACGCACGTAGGACTAGCTTTCCGAATACATACCGGAGGTATCGCCAGAACACGTGAACGCAGGGGTTCGGAGTGTTATTCGCAACGCACACCAATCGTCACGGTTGCTTTTCACCGCAGATTCTTGAGCTTGGGACTGTCGATAAGACGGGTGAAGCTGCTACGAGAGTCGCCACGCCAAAATCCAGGTCTTTGGGGCAGGCTCTTTTGGCAACCCCGTGAAAACCCATTTCGGGGTTAGGTCTATAGACTATCGAAGTCGGGAGAGGTCATCTCTCCCGGTGCGTTCCTGTGGACGTGATTACTTGCTAGATGGGCAAGGTGACAGCCTGTGTCTCCTACGGTACTCGTGACGATTGATCAAGCAGCAACCCCAAGCCCTCGTCCCTGTTGTTGTGGCTGCTTTGCCTCGTGATCTGATCGTTCCAGAACAAGTTCTGAGTCTTGGAGCGTGTTCCAGTCACAGACTGATTGACTCACCAGATCCAGGGAGCGCGAAAAGATTGGTGCAATGTCGGCGTGCCGGTCGCGCTGAGGTCATTCCACCGGGACCATCTGCCTCCATGCGGTTGGGCTCCACACCAAGTCGCCTGTTTACTCATTGCAGTTTAGACCTGTCGTGGTCACGGCAGTGGCTACATCCCTTTCCGTGCTGTTCTTGCCCCTTTGTCCCAGGACTGCCGTGTCCAGCCATCCACGAGAACAAGAGGCACAAAAAAACTAGAAAGAGGAGAATCGAGTGCACGTAATAAATCTGTAGGTATCGGCACTCGTGCAATACTGTTGCGCTCACCAACATGCACTCGTTAGCGACAGCCGAACTCACTACCTTCATGCGAGGAGGCGACACGCCACGCCTTCGTCTTGAAGAGCATCCTCGTCAAGAGTGTCGCACGAGTCACCCGAGCGGATGGCGCCCGCTGCGCATGGCTGGCGAGGCCTCATGTGAGCAGCGCCGGCGCGCAGCGGAAGGTGTCGCGGGGCTGTTAACGCGCATGGAAAGTCGCCAGCGTCGATGCCTCGCGGACGGCTCGACGAGTCGCGAAATGGCTCAACCAGATCGCGACCAGTAAAGCCAGCCGTACAGTCAGATGCTTTGCTCTCCGTACTGCAGCCGCAAGTGCAGCCATTGCCGCGTTATCAGGAGGAGTGAGGACTCGTCAGGCACACACACACACACTACCATGACAGAAATGTCTGGCAACATGCGACGGGCGAGACCCCTGGACACGTGGCAGCAATTGTAATACCGCATGCACTGGCACCGAAAGCGTCATGCAGCAACCAGTCTGCTTGACACTACTGAGACCAGGACATCAGGGTGGTAACGTGCCCCTTTCCGTCGTGTTGATCTGCTTGGTCATACCGTGGCGTTTCCTTCCGTCTTCTTCGACTTGGATTGCCCGCAGATCCGACTCAACAGGATGAAGGGTCGTCGGATGACATGACATGGCTGCACTCGGCACTCGCAGAAACCTTTCTCGGCGTCACAGGCGCAAAAAAAGCCAGTCTTATGCCGAAACAAGGTAGATTGACGGATCGGTCTGCTTCGGGCCTTTGAAACGCTGATTGTAACATTTTGTTACAAACTGCAAGGGCCTCCCCTCAAGTCGCAACGCTGGGTTGCAACAGCGCGAAAGGAAACACCTCGATGTTTTGTGTTTGAAAACAAAAAAGTGTGTTCAGATATCGAGGTTTTTTAGGTGTGAGAACGGGGAGGGGGGACTCCCCTTGCAAAACCTTAGCCGAGGGGAGCGGAGGGAACGGAGGAGGGGAGGGGGGGAGGGCCGGCGGCAGGCGGTTGTTTTTTTTGTCGGTCGGGCGTGGGTTATTTTCGCTTTTTCTTCAAAACCTCAGCGATTTTTTGAACTCACGCACTCACCCACACTGAGGTCGCCCGCGACTTGGTGTGCCTTCGTGCGTCGACATCTCTTGCCCCCCAATACTATCAACCAAACCAACCTGCACCTGAAAGCCCTCCACCGCGTGGACGGACGAGTAAGCGCAGTGGTTCTCACGCGCCGGCAGTGCGATCGATCGAAAGCGTCTCGACGGCCTGCGTCTCTTCTGGCCTCCGCTCGCTATCTCTGCATCTTCCTGCCTGCCTTGCGTCTGCCGCCTGGCTATATTGAGGTGTGAGACCAACGACCGCGGAACCGCCACGCCAAGTCCGCCGATCCGCTCCTCTTCTTCTTTCTCCTCCTCCTCTGTACGCCCCGTTTCCTCTCGACCCATCCGTGAGGTGCCAGGTACGTCGCGCTATCGACGGGCTCGTTGCGACTGGCCACACGACGCTAACGCCGTGGAATTCGCAGTGAACGAGCAGTATGGACTCGTTTGGTTTCGACTTCTCGGGCAGCGAGTTCCTCGACATCGGCTCGTGGGGAGGTTCGACGCCACTCGGATCATCGCCGAGCAATGGCGGACTGCCATTCAGCGTCGGCACGCCCACGGGCGTCCAGAGCCTCGGCGACGAACCCTTTGCCAACCTGCCTGCTGGACATGACGACTTTAATTTCATGGACTCGCCCAAGGCCACGACCGGTGCGTCGTCGGCTCCCGTGACGACGTCCACGGCCACCACCGCGACCACAAATGCCGGGCCTGCGAAGAGCGAGCCAGGCGATGACCTTGCGAACTCGTACTTCGGTGGTGAGCTTGATGGAGATGCAAGTGATGACAAGACCAAGGTCAAGACAGAAGACGCGAAGTCGGGAGGCTCACAGAGCGCTGGTGGCAACAACGAGCAGAAGTTAAAGGACGCTAATGCTGCCGTGTCAGCATCTACAAGTGGCTCAATCTCTCAGAGCGCGTCGTCGATGGCGGATGCTTTCGTTATGGGTGGACCTGGTGGTGCCAGTCAGGGATTCTCCGCCAAGCCGTCGGCTTCCTCGGGGGCGACGTCAGCAGCGACCAATGTTGCGACGTCGTCTGCGCCTGCCTCGACGAACGCGTCAGCAGCACGACCGCACATCGATGGAGCTCCTATGACAGGACCTGCAGCACCGTCACCGTCGGGACGGGTAAGTGGCCCAATGGCCACGCAGACGCAGCAACAACAGCACCAGCAGCCTATGCAACGGTATCCACCTAATCAAATGATGATGAACCAGCCGCCAGGGCAGCCCGGCAGCTTCGGAGGGGCGCAGCCCTATGGCATGCCTCCGCAAGGAGCCCCTATGGGCGTATCCCCTGGCCAGCCTGGTATGCAGCCCAATGCTCCGTACATGCAGCAGCAGTTCCGACCGGCAACGTCGACGTACGACGAAGAGATGATGCGCGTCAAGTCGATGATGATGCAGCACCCAGATTTGATTCCACCTCCGATGGAAGTGCTTCGGATCTCAATGGCTCAAGCGACGATGAACCAGAACATGATGGCCAACCCGAACTACATGCAGCGCATGGGTCCACAGGGACAGATGATGAACCGGTTAGGAGGTGCTCCTGGGTATCCCGCCGGATATGGTGCTCCACCGAACATGATGATGCCAGGACAAGGCCAGCCGCAGATGATGGATCCACGGATGCGAGCCGCTCAACCACAGGTACAACAGCCTCGTGCGATGCCTGGACAGGCCCGAACACCGGGTGCGGCCACTCCAGGAACCACACCTGGAACGACGCCAGACAATCAGACGGCATGGCAATCGGAGAACGATCTGCCACTGCGACGGAAGATGATTGGCAAGATCGTGAGTTTGTTGCAGCAGCGCAAGCCAGACGCTCCGGCTGAGTGGATTCGTCGACTGCCAGACATGGCTCGACGACTGGAAGACTCTTTGTACCGAACTGCGAAGAACCGTGATGAGTATGGCGACTTTTCCTCCTTGAAGACTCGTCTGCAACATCTAGCGGTCACCATGGGTGCCCGTGCTCAACACAAGGCAGGTGTCAACACTCGTCCACCGACGGGTGTTCCTGGCCAGCCAGCGATGATGGGAGCAGCCGGTGTTCCACCGGGAGCAGTGGGTATGAACGCAGGAGGAATGCAACCAGGCATGGCACCTCAACCTCACGTAATGGGAAACATGCCGTACGGAAACGTTCAGGGACGAATGACGCAGCAGCAAATGCTTCAACAGCAACAGCTTCAAATGCAGATGCAGAACCCTCAAATGCGACAGCAGTTTACTCCTCAGCAGATTCAGCAGCTCCAGGCAGCCCAAATGCAGCGGCGGCAACAGCAATACCAGATGCAGCAGGCTCAGATGCAGCGACAGAACTCTATGCAGCCTGGTCAACCTGGGCAACCTGTTCAGCCTGGCCAACCAGGGCAACCCGGACAGCCAGGCCAACAACCAGGTCAGCCGGGCCAGCCACAACAGCAGCAACAGTTCCCAACTCCGCAGACTCTTCAGCGTCAGAACTCGCTACGTCAGCAGCAGCCAGGGCAGACTCCTCAACAGCAACAACCGCAGCAAATGAGTCAGCAGATGAACCAACAGCGACCACAGAACCAGAACTACATGCAGCAGCCAGGTCAAGCGCAGCAACCACAACCTGGCCAGCAGCCACAACAGGGCCAGGCCCAGAATGCAGCAGCTCAGGCTCAGCAGCAACAGAATGCACAGCTCCAGCGAAGAAACTCAATGAACGGCATGCGTCCCAGCTCAGATATGAGCGGTCTGGGCCAAGGTCTCGGTGGCGAATCTGCAGACTTCCTGAATCTGGACTTATCACAGTCGTTCATGGGCGCAGACGATTTGTCTGTTGACGGCGGGCTTGGTGGAGACCTCATGAAGGCCGGTGGCGACCAAATGACTGGTATGAAGCGAACATTGTCACAGACACAGCAGCAGATGGCTGCAGCGGCCAATGCAGCGGCATTCAAGCGAAGTAAAGTGGCAGGAGGAGCCGGAGGCAGTGCGCCACGAGGCTCAAGTCCCCACTCACCTTCTCAGTCGTCTACACAGCAAAATGCTATGCAGAAGCCTGTGCAGGGGGCAGGTGGTGCGTCCAAGACACCGCCTATGAGCGCAGTGAATGCAAAGTAAGTACAAAAAATCACAAAAGCCATCATTGCCCTCAGGTACAGCATCCAGACCCCACAACAACTGTCGTCATCGCCGCTTGTGGATGGAGGTTTTGGTATTTGGTGTAGTTGGTTCGCCCTCCGAACTCGTGTGTAAAGTGGCGTATCATGTCTCCCACCGACAAAGTCTCGCATCCATCCGCCTCGGGTGTTCAAGATTGCAGCGTTCGGAAAGGAGAGTCAAGGGCCGTGCCAAGAGTTCCAAGGCCGAAGACGAAGGAAGTCGGTAGCGTGACGGGCGTGTGTCGCGTGCTGCGTGGATGACAGGGCAGGGCAAGGACAAGAGCTGCGGCGAAGCAAGTCGAGCGAGTTGGCGGTCCTGGAGGAGAGGATCGCTCATTGTGGGAAGAACTGAGGGAGCTGACGGCGAGGAGAAGGTGATGTGGATGTGTTCTAATAGTTAGTCGATCAGAAATTGATTATTACCAAAGACACAGCGTCTACGTGTAGCTCTTGTCCCGTGCTGGCTTAGATAGGAGGGAGCGTTGGGGTTTGTGGATTGGAGCTGCTGGAGGCTGCAGCTTCTGCCGTGGAGATGTAGTTCTTCAGATACGACGAAGGAGAGGAAGCAGAAACTCCAGAGGAGACAGACGTGCGACCATGCACTACAGAACCTCGACGATTCCCAGGCCCGCTGTCACTATTGCTGTGAAGGCCATCTCGTTTGGTCGATTCAAGAGCTTGAAGGACCGTTGATCCGAGGCGTCGGGCGGCTGGGTCTTCAGCCATGTGAGCATTCAGAAGCATGCGACGTCTGTACGCAGTGATCAAAACTGGAAACGGAATTGCCAGGTCCCCAAGCTTGCCTGACTGGAGATCTTCAAAGAGCTTGACCACCGGGTTAGAGGATGTTGAACCATGGGGACCTCCTTGGCCGGGCTTCCCTTTCGTCGAGCTTCGTCTCATGGCAGTGCTTGGTCGTCGTAATGATGAATCCCCGCTGCTTGTCGCTCCTTCTTCACTTATTGTTGTGGTCGACGGTGGTGGCGGAGCTGCTGTCCTGGGTTTCGCCTTGTGTAGCGGCAGTCGAAGTCGATTCTTAGCTCTCTTGGGCTTTTCCGGGTTCATCATCCTCAAGAACTCGTTGAAAGTCACCTCTCCCGTGCCATCTTTGTCGACTTGATCGATCAGGCGCTGCACTTCGTCCCGACTCCGTGCCAGCCCGACCGACACGAGCGGATCTTCCAGTTCATCGAGCCCGACCTCGCCCGAGCCATCAGTATCCAGTGACTCGAACCACCGCCGCAGGAGCGCCATCTTCTCTCGATACTCTTTCAGATGCGAGTTCTTGCCGTGCTTGTCGAGCCAGCGATGCTGAAACCATTTGAGTTCGTCCAAGTTCGTTTTCTTCAAGAGAGCAGCATTCGCGTCGTCGCTCCCGTTGGTTGATTCACCGCTCATTGTGACCGACGTGCTTCGTGATCGAGACGAGATGACCGACCTGCTGGACGCACGCCGATGGGCCGAGGCATTCGATGAGGATGTGGTATTTTGCATGAGGAGCGGTGACGAAGGCGATGAAAGTGCGTCATAGCGAAGAAGCGAGCGATACCGAGATGGGATCTACACTGCAGGACGTTAAACACCGACTACCACAGGCGAGTGACGAGCTCCGCACCTTCCGAGTCGGCACTCGAGGAGCGTCACTGTGGGTGGTGGCACGAGGACTCCGCCAGCCATGGCGGTGCAACGTCGGGTCTGTGACGCTTGCGAACGAAGTGGGATGCGTTGGAAGGGCAGGAGATGACGGTGGCAACACGCCGTAGTAGGACGGAGGGCGAGGCACGGGCATGACAGACAAGGTTTAACAGGCACTGAGTGGCACATGAGAGGAGAGAAGCACGCGCAGAGGTGGCTATTTCCAACTGCCTCCCTTATTCCGCTCACCAGTCGGGACGGGACGCCCAAGCGCTTCGGTCGAGGACGATGACACATCAGACACTCAAGAACGAACAGCTGATGATTGAGCTTAAACTATGCACTAGTACGCGCCTTGTGCGTCTTCTTGGCCGGCTGAGACCCGCTTGGCTGCGCCTCGGCGCTCTCATCGCTCGCCTGGCCCTTGGACTTCTGCTTGACGAGTTGTCGCTTGTGCTGCTTCTGAAGGTCATAACCCGAGACTGTGCTGATTCGCTTGCGCTGAATCGGCGCCTTCACCAGCTTCTTGCGTCTGTTTGCACTGTGTTATTCATCAGCCACGGTCAGTTTATCATGGTCTCACCCCGTTACAGTCAGCATTTCCGTACCTGGCCTTCTTGAGCTTCAGCATCCAGTCAGGCACCTCACAGCCAGACAACTTCATTACGTTGGCGATCGTTCGCAAGTAGAGCATGTCATCTTCCGTGAAGAAAGTCACAGCGTAGCCCTGACGGCCACCTCGACCCGTACGACCGATGCGGTGAATGTAACTCACGGCGTCCTGAGGGAAATCGTAGTTGATCACCATGTTGACGGCCTTGAAGTCGATACCTCGGCTCATGAGGTCGGTACAAATCAAGACCCACACTTGACCCGAGCGGAACTGCCGCATGGTCTCGTCACGTTGCTCCTTCGTACGGTCAGCATGCACCGTCCCCACGTTGATGCCGTCGTACAGCAGTTCATGGTACAGTTCATTGGCACGCTCTTTGTTCTGCACGAAAAGCAGGGCCGGAATCTTGAGTCCTTCCTGGATCAATTGCTTCATAGCCACGAGTTTGCCTTCTTCTTTGCCGACGAACACAAGCTTCTGCTCGATGGTGGTGGCACCCGCGTTCTTGACACCAATGGAGATCTTGATAGGATCTCGCAGAACCGACTGGGCCATCTCCTCTACGCCTTGCAGCATCGTGGCGCTGAACATAGCTCGCTGGACATGCGGATTACTGCATGCAGCTAACACTTCGTCGATCTGTTCCACAAAGCCCATGTCGAAGAGGCGATCGGCTTCGTCGAGACACACCATCTCAACCATCGAGAGGTCGAGCTTGGCCTCTTGGATCAGATGCACGAGACGCAGCGGCGTCGCGATCACAATGTCGTGGTTCACCGTGCAGTTGTTTTTGATTTGCGAGATCATTGTCGCAGCCGTAGCCTTGGAAAGGAACACGATGTGGAACTTCCGGCCAGCGGACAGACGCGTGAACTCGCTGTGGATCTGCACGGCCAGCTCACGTGTGGGGGAGAGGACGACTGCGCGGATGCCTTCCTGCTTGGGCATGCCCAGGTTCGCGAGAATCGGGATCGCGAACGCAGCCGTCTTACCAGAGCCCGTGGGAGCAGTTGCAAGTACTTCACGGCCCGACAGCATGCTCGGGATGGACTGCATCTGAATCGGCGTTGGCTCTTTGTACTCTGACGCTTCGATGTTCTTCAGCAGTACGCTACGCATTTTTTCTTGCGTCTTGCTCAGCTTCATGGCCTCGAACGTCGCAATGGGCGCTGGCACGCCCGTGCCCTCTACACGGATGTTCATCTGCTTGCGGAAGAGTCGTACTTCTTCCATCTCGCGCTCGGCCTTGGCGTCCTTCTTGGCCTGCTTCTTAGCACTCTTCTTCGCGCCACCGTTGTCTTCATCGCGCCCATTCTTGAACAGATCCACGTCGTCTTCCTCATCCTCACTTTCTTCTTCTTCTCCGTTCTGTTCTTCGTCATCTTCCGTCACTTCGCTGCCCATCGACGCCGACCGCTTCTTCCGCTTGCGGTTCTTCTTGCTCTTGCCGTCGTGCTTTGGCGCCAGCAGCATCGACGCCTGTCGCCGTTCTTCTTCCGCCAGTCGTTCTTCTTCGATCGCGCCTTCACTCAGCTTTCGCTTGCGGCGTGGCTTGCTCCCTTCCTTCTTCTTCTTCTGCTTCTTGGCTCCGTCCGACTCGTTCCCGGCCCAGCTCGGCACGAGATCCACGCTGATCTTCCGCTCGCGCTTGGCTGTCTTGGTCTCCATGGGTTTGTTCCTACCGCACACACTTCTCATCAGTTCCTCCATGCCTTCCGCGAGTCCTTTGAACCACGCACTTTGCCTGCACCGCATCAAAGCCGAAAAAATCGAGTTCTCTCGCCGCCTGCTTGCTCTTGTTGGCGGCGCCTTCGCTGTCCTTCTTGAAGTGCTGCTTCGCGCCCCGGATGCGCTGCGCATCGAACTTGACGCCGCGCGCCAGCGTGCTGAAGAAGCTCGCCATCTCGTCCTCTAGCTCGTGATCACTTGCCACCTGGTGCCCAGTCAATCAAGTCGCAGATAACGACCCATGCCAGCCTCGATAGCAACGCGTTTCTAACGGGATACTCAGATCTGAGACCAGCGGCGGTCGATTTTTTTCAATTGAAATTGGAAAAAAGAAGGGAGAATTCTAGAGGGGGGAAATATGAAACAAAAAAAAACTGGTTAGATGTCAGGGAGATCCCCTTAACAGAGCTTAAACCATCCACTGGTTGGATACGCATACGCGCAATCCCGTCCTTGTCGAGGGAGATGCTAACCGTCTCTCGGCTCAACGAACACAAAATTCAATTGAGGAAATGCCCGAGTACTAGTCGTTTCACTTGGCCGCGCTTCGAAACCTACTCCGAATGCGGTCCATACAAAAGCCAAGTCAAGCGCCCTCCCCAGCTCCGAATACCTCTCTTTTTATATAATTCGATAAAACGATACATGCGTTTGCGTATTCTATGCATTGCTGCAAGTCTACGCGGAGTTGCTGAGGAATGTAGCCATGTCCATGTTCATGACCAACTCGAACGCATGGGCTGAGCCGCTGTGTTTGAGTAGCGTCTTCCCCACGCGCCGTGCGTACTTGTCGCTATCGCGTACAAGTATCTGCAGCACTGAGAAGGCCCGATCGCGCACTGCCTTGGACGTGGCAGCAGCCATCGCGACATCCACCAGGGTATCGATGAGATGCAGCGTCTGCACGACCTCGTGCGCTGTCGTGGTGTTTGAGAGACGCAGTAGTGCTTGCAGCACTGCAAGCGCATCCAGCTTGGCATTTTCATCGATGTCGGCGTTGTTGAGATACGGCAGAAGCGCTGGGACGCTCTTAGCGCCGAGTACCTGGACCAATAAGTCCGTTTCGGGTAGCAACTTGTCGACAAATGCAGCGACGCCACGCGGTGCTTCACACGCCGAGTTGATGGCGACAACGGCGTTCGTTCTGACTGCAAGTGTGTCGTGGTGTAGACACTTGACGAGCGTCTCGACGCCAAACTCGATGATCGTTGGTTTGGCGTCGTCAACAGTTGAGAGCGCCATAACAGCGGCGACCAAGCACCGCGTGAGCTCCTCGTGCAGCTTCATATCGCAGTTCTGAAACGTACGCGGTGCCTCCACGGCCAGCACACGGCTCAGAACCTTAAGGCAGACTTCGACACCACCTTGGTGGATCGCAAGGCGTTTGCCCTGGTCGTGCACGGCGGCGTTCAGCACGATCAGAGCCGCGAAGTGCACTGTCTGAGCCTCGTAGTGCACACATTTCTTGAGCACACCCAACACGGGCGATGTGATCGTACAGTCGGCACACGTTTGGGCGCCTTCAAAGACACGTGTGATGTTGGCTAGGATCTCCAAGACGCTACTTAGGAGCGGCTCCGACAGCGACTTGAGCGGCACCGAGTTGATCATCGCGGCGATCTTGCCCACGATCTCGATACGGGACGCCAACAGCAGCGAGCCTTCGTTCGAGATTGTCACGTTGCGAAAGACCGCACACGCTGCGAGCACGGCCTGTTCGTCCTGGTCGCTAAGCAGCTCCGAGGCAGCTCGTAGCATAGCTTCCGTACTGAGCTCGTCGCCTCCGAATGAGTTGTGCAGCACTAGCGACGCTATGGCGAGTGCGGCATTCACACGCACGTCAAGCGATGGAGAGGTCGTGAGATCGACACAAGCAAACATCAGCTCGCGCTCGACGGCTTGGAACTTGGTCTCTTGGTTGCTCAGTAGCTCTCGTAGCTCGACCAGCGCTCGCGAACGGTCCACGTCCGGGAGGTCGTCGACGACCAACAGCTCCGCATATTTGGGGATGACTCGGTTACCAAACGCCCTGTGCACCTGTATGGGCGAGGTGTGAGTTAGAGAGGAGGCACGGCACACGGTTGCAGGGGATCTCACCTCATTGGGATCGTAGGCGTCTTTGAACCCGGGGTCCAAGTATGGGTGACGGTCGACGAGGTGGTCACTGGGGAATGAGGAGGTTCACGTGAGTGCAGCCCTGGAGGTGAGGAGATTCCAGCTGATGGCAGTACCTGACGCGGTGCATGCTGAATGCAGAGTGAGTGGCCTGCAAGTGTGCGAGTCATGCCACAAGAATAGACAAAGCAAGAGGATATAGTTGAATCACATGAGATTGAATAGCGATTTTATGAAGAGAGGATGGTGCCTGCGGGACAAAGAGGAACGAGAAGAGGAAGCGGGCGCTTCCTCTCCACGCTCCAGGCGAGAGACGGCGACCTCAAACTCGCTCAATACACATCGAAGGAGGATCTCTCAGGCGAAGTCTCTCCGAAGAGAGCTCCGAACATACGTCTATCAGCACGGACCGCGCCTCAGTATGGCGGCGTTCCCGCGACCAACATTTCTGCGGGACACACGGTGCCTACCACGACTGCGCGCGGGTTTGTTTCAGACCGCCCGACGCAATGCGTCTCGTCATTGAGATCCTCCTTCATCGGCTTGGGGCTCAACTGGGGTCTCCTCCTCGACTGGAGGGGTGGAGAGGTCGGCCCTACGAGAGACACACGGGTTTGGCGTGAGGGTTAGCATAAATTACTAGCAAGCACGAGATACACATGCAAGGACGCTTCCATCTAGCGCTATGGCTACGATATCCCGTGCGATGGAGAAGTAGGAAGCGTCCGCAGATCGAAGCGGCAAGGCAGCAACATGGTCAAGTTACTTCTTGTCCTTCTTGGGGGCACGGTAGGATCCAACAACCACGGCGTGGTCACGTTCGTACGGCTCCAGGGTGAGTTGCTCGGCTGGTTTGAACTGTTCTTGCTGCAACTTTTTCACTTCACGGGCGAAGACCGCCTCAGCAGGTGCAGTAGAATCGATACAACTCGCCTTGATGGAAATGACGAAGTGACCGCCGTTCTTCAAGAAGTAACTAGCGTTCAATGCAACAATACGAGCCTGGTCAGGCTGCGCCACATCGGCGAAAACCGTGTCGACCATTGGCACGAGCATGCGGTACTTGAGCGGGTGACGAGCGTCTTCAATGATTGGGATGATGTTGGTTCGCGACTTGGCGACGTTGATAAGGTCACGACCGGAACGGTGCGAGAACTCGACGGCGTACACAGCGCCACTTGGTCCGACGATGTCCGAGACGTGCGACACGGTAGTACCCGAGGCACCACCGAGGTACAGCACCTTGGAGCCAGGGGTGATCCAGATGTTGTCGACACCACCGAGGATAGCAGCGGCGATCTTGGAGCGGAACGGGTTCCAAACACGGTACTCCACCTTCTCCGTGCCCTCTCCGCTGGCCGATGGGACGTCGACCGAGATGCGCTTCTCGCCGTACACGCTCTTGCCCGGCGTCGAGTTGAGTGTGACGAGAGCGTCTTCCTTGCCACGAGCGATGAAGACTCCGGCGTGACGGTGTGGTTCCACCACGACCTTGGCGCCGCCCTTCATGCCGCCGGCAGCGCCGCCACGACCGCCGCCACGACCACCGCGACCGCCGCCACGGGCGCCACCACGGCCTCCGCCACGGCCACCGCCGCGACCGCCACCGGTACCACCACGGCCACCGGAGAAGCCACCACGGCCTCCGCCACGGCCTCCACCGCGACCGCCACCGCGGCCACCGCCGCCACGTCCTCCGCGCATGCCACGTCCAGACATCTTGATGTTCTTGAGGGGAGAGGGGCTTCCTGAGGAGCTTGTCTTGAGGAATGAATGGGGCACAGCGAAGAGCTACGCTGGACACGTCGAGTGGCGTCCACCAACCATTTTCAGCCAATCAGACATCGTTGGAAATGGGAGTTTCACAAATCAAGGTGAGATATGGTCGAGTGAATCGATAACGCGGTTGTATCTCGTTGAAGTTATGCCTGCTCCTCGTCACGAACCAGAAGCAGCCCCCACTCCCACTCGGCATCCCAGGGCCAGTCGTCCCAGCGCCACACTTGCTTCTCCTCACTCAGTTCGGCGACGTACTGCCTGTACAATGCCGCGAGCTCACTCAATGGCCGTGTCGGAAGGCAGGCGCTGGCCACGCGTCGCTGGATCTTACTGCTCGCCCACGGCACCTCGGCGTTCCAGAACTCGCCGATTAGCTCGTTGAATAGCGCCTTTTCCGTGTCTGTAAGCGGGGCGATGCGGCCGCGTGCGTCCTGTACTGCCTGTGAGTTGGCCAGTGCGGCTTCGCCCTTCCGCTCCTCGGTGTCAGTGGCCGCCTCGAGCACATCGGCCAGCGCTTTGGCACGCTCGGTCCATGTGTCCAATAGCAGTTCCAGGAACGCGTCGCTATCAATCTTCTTGGCAGCGTTGAGCGACGCGTTCCGCGTCACCGCCATGAGACTTGCAGCCTTGTCATCCAACTCGATCTTGGCGCTTCCGGGCCATGCATAGTCGAGCCTCAGCTCTCGGAAATGCGAGTGCCAGAAGCGGAAGTTCCAGTAGTATTCGTCCGCAAACAGCTCGGCGATCACTTTGTGAGCGACGCCCAGTGGAACGCCCAAGTTGTAAAACACGACCTCGGCCATGGCCGTCGGGTCGTCAGCTCGTGTGCCACTGCCACTGCTGCTAGTGGCCGCGGCCTTGTGGCGGTGGATGGTCTCCACCATGTGCAGAAACGCCTTGGTCTTCTCCGGTGGATTGTACTTGTCGTCAATGCCGCAAAGCGACGCGAAGCAACGCACGCGAGCATGCGTCGATGGCTGCAGCAGCACTGCGATCATGCTGTTGAGCTGGTCGATTGCCGAGCGTCGCGACGATGCACGCGCTGTGATGAACTTGGCCACGAATTCGGGCAGCGACTCGCTGATGCCGGCGGCCAAGGCGCCGGCCGACGCGACTTCGGCGGCCATTTTCTGTTCATACACATCGACGATGAGCGTCATGAGCAACGAGAGGTGCATGCGATGGTCTGTTGCCGTGGAGCCAAGACCGCCCATGACGAGACCGCTAAAAGCGGTCGTCATCGTGTTCCCGTGGGCTCTCGCAAGCTGCTGCTGCTTGAACGGCAGCAGCGGGTTCGTGGTTTGTCGACGCCACACTCGCACTCGCTTGCAGCTCTGTCTCAGTCGTTCGGTTCGCACAAGGTCTTCTCCATCGAGGGGCGAATTCGGCTGTGGCGGTGAGGTCTTGGGGATGTGGGAGATCGGGCTCAACGGGAGGATCGACGATGGAGACGGTGATGATCCATCTAACGACTGAAAGAGGTCCGACTCGTGTTGTAGTCGCCCTCGGAACTCGCTTCGAGTGAGCGCGAGTGAGCCCTTGAGCTTGACGTGCTTGCTCTCGGCGTGCACGCGCGTGAGCGTGTCCAACGTCATGGTTCAGAGTGGCAAAGAGCGGCTATTCTCGGGTCGGAAGCGCGCAAATGTGTCATATTCACTATGGGTTTAACGCCTCAGTCGGTCTCAGCAAAACCGATCTCATGGAGTTCGTCCAGCGACCGATAGAAGTACGTGTACGAGTAGCCATTCTCCACCTTGAACACCAAGTACTCGTCTTCCTTGTCGCTCAACTTGGCCTTGATCCGAGTGCCGTCGGCCAACAGCTTCCCAATAACACTTCCAGAACCTACTGTGGTCGAAAACTCGATCGGCCTGTCGTTCTCCAGAACGCCATACACATCCACGCGTCCGTCCGCATATAGCACCAGCTCGGAAGCCGCAATTCCTCGGTTGTCGCGTGCATTCATGTCGCTATAGCTCGTATCGCACATGATCACTTCGCAGAATGGCGACGACGGCTGAGGAATGACAGTGGGGCAAGTGCCGTGTGGAGTGTGGCCCACGATCACTCGAGTGATTCCGCTCGCATGCAGAGTCGCTGCGACCTCATTGGGCAAAGCTACAGGCATCCCGGTGTCGGCGAGATGACGCCCCATGATGACGCTGCGTGTGTATGAAGGCAGCACGTACTCCATGAGCTCGTTGCCGCCTCGTGAAGACCGGTCTGCCGTCCAGGTTGGGTGCTCGATCCACTCCTGAAGCTGCTGGTGGTACCACGCGTTCAGCTTGTCTGCCCACTCGTACACGTCCTCGTACATGTTTGGATCGCCAGGCACTCGTCCTAACACACTCACAACCACTTCGCCGGGAGAAGCACCTCGATTGACCAGCCCACCGTGGATGAAGAGCGTGTTGTGGGCTATGAACGCCAGGCATCCGAGCTCCAGGAACTCTCGTAGCACACCACCCTGTTGCACACTGCCAACAAATGACCGCAATACGTCCTCGTCCGTGACTTCGCCATCTCCTCGTCGCTTGAGCTCGTTGCGTCGGCGCTCGAAGTCACCGTGGGAACCCATGGTGTTGGATAGCATCCAGTGCAGTCGGTTCACCTTTGTGTTGACACTCTGGAGGAGTGGGGATTCAAGCTCCAATTCTCCATTACGTGTTTGGTTTGCTAGGCACGTGCTAGACGCCTCGGCAGCGGATAAAGCCTGCGTCGTGAGGAACTTGGTCAGTGTGCCTCGCTTGTCCTTGGGGACCCACGCGGGGCCGTCGCGGATCTCTGTTTGCACCGCCACTGCGTCATACACTATCTATCATCCATCTATAAGCAGTCCCATGCACCTGCAGCCATTGTGCGTAGATCCATCTCGCTGTCGTGCAGCTCCGACGTGAAGCGCATCTTGTTGACGTCTCGGTTCCCCACGAGCAGCACCACTCGGTCCGGATGCGCCTTCTTCAGTCGCACGAGCTCCTCATAGCAGCTGCAATCCCACCAAACGCGCACGAGCCATCTCATCACTACATACACACACGCACATCCACACGTCACGTACTGTAGCGTGTCGTCGCCCTTGTCACCAGCGTCGCCGCCGAACACCAGCATGCAGTCGTCGCGCAGCTCCAGCTCACGCTCGTTTGCATCACGGAATCGCAGGCACTGCGACTGGCGCACGACGTTGCGCACATATTGCCAATTGCCTTCGATGTCCGTGAGGAAGCACACACGCGGCGCCACGGCCATGGCCCCCACAACCGTTCTCCTCATTTTTGTCAGCATTCCCAGTCTCCATTTTCCATTTTGCACAGCTTCAAAGTATTATCAGCCAATCGCCTCCACCCAGCCCGAATATCACTTCCTCTTGCATCGGTTTTTGCAGATTTGTAAAAACCTTGTTTTGTTGAGGTTTTATGTAGCCGTCCACACAGCGCCACACTCACCACCAACATCCACCGACGAGGAACCGAGATGCTGAGCCGCGTGATCCCGACGGCTGCGCGTGCGGCGTTCGCGCCATGGACGGCGACTGCGGCTGCTGGTGCGTGATCCGAAAGGTTCTGTGCGTCCCTCATCCGACTGACTGTGTCTCTGCGTCTCTCTGTGCAGTGCGCCGCCCTGCCGCGCCCTTGAACCTCGTGGATGCGTTCGCGCACCTGCGTGTGGTCGATGAGCCACTGGCCACCAACTCGATCATCATGGAGTGCCTCAACCGCAACGCGCGTCGCCCGAAGAAGGCCAACCACGGCAAGCGCCCGTGCTCCAACTTCAGAAGACGGCAGAAGCGTCTGAGCCGACGAAACGCCGCCAAGTAGATGGCCGGACGGACAGACGTCCGGCAGCCCACGGCAATAGCAATGGCAATGGCCACGTCAGGCGATAGAGCTCAGAGACAAGAGAGATGGAGAATACAGACAACGAAGCAGTCGTTCGGTATCGCGTACACGTGCTCATTGTGGTGTGCTATTGTCTCGGGGTCTCCGATCTACTTACTAGTGGTCCTACTAAATACTGTATACCGGGTCGGCTCATGACGCTCATGCGCCGCCCGTGGGGTCGTCGTCGCCGCCATTGGGCTGTCCGCCGCTCTGCATTTGTCGGTACTGCTGCGTCACGGCCGCACGACGGCGGTCGTCCATGAGCTGCTGCTGGAGCTGCAGCTTGCGCACGTGCTCGCGGAGATCGTGGCAGCGTGGCACCTTACACTCGTACTGACGGCACTGACGGGCATGGAGCTGCAGTAATGCCCACACACGGCGACACACTGTGCAGCCACCGAGCGCGCGCTGCTTGCACACGGCTCCGTGGCGCATCAGCTCCTTCATCTTCTCGCAATTGCCTGAGCCACACGAGCCGTCGCAGCTGCTCGAGTGCACCAGGAGCTGCATGTGCAGCCGCACGTTCTTGGCACGTTGGTCGCGTTGGCGACGCTGCTCCTCCGACAACGAGCCCTGCAACTGACCGCCCTTGCCACCAGCGCCAGCCACGCCACTCGTTGGGATCTTCTCCAGCGGGTGCTCGTGCTTCTCCTTGGCATAACACGCGTCGCACACGTCGAAGTCGGGGCACGTGTGGCAATGCCAGCGGTTGCCGCTGACGATGTCGCGCGTGCACGCGTTGCACTCGTACACGTACGCGTTCGGATTCGGGTTGCCCAAGTGGTACAGCGCCATCATCGACGAGTGCTTGGCGCGCCGCAGCTCGTCGAACTGGTAGTGGTTGCCCTGGCAAAGGCTCAGGAATGCCTGGCGCGTATCGAAGTACTCGCTGTCGTTCACTTCGTCAGGGTCGGTGCACTTCTCAGGCCATGTGACTTCCTCCGGCTGCAACTTCTTGAGCTGTTCCTGTACGCGTGCGTTGGGAGTTGCCTTGGCCTTCTGGTAGCAGCCATCGCACACGGTCACGTGCACGGTCTTCGGGTTCAGTCCCAACGCAGTTGATGTGGTCGGGTCTCGCCAAAGTGTGCCCTTGAGCACAGGCGTGTTACAGAGGCGGCAGTATGGCTGCAGCTTGACGACGATAAAGTCGTCTTTCATCGGCTCGATGACTTCGCCCATTTTCTTCATCAGCGGATCAGTGATCGTGCGATCCACGTCATCCAGAGACGTGATCGCCCGCTCCTTCTTCTCGGACGTCGTCGTCGGTTCTTCCATCGACGCGTCACCTTCGTCGTCGTCGTTTCCATCGCCTTCACCATCGGATCCAGTCGCATTGTCCTCATGCTCGCCGCCACTCGTGCCACTTCCTGCGGTGCTCATCTTCCGTCTCTTCGTCTTTGACTTCTTCGACTTTTTACTCGGTTTCTTCGTCTCAGATTTGCGTTTGTTCTTCGACTTCTTCGGCTTTTCCGCATCTAACTTCTCGATCACTTCTTCGGCCAACCCAACCCAGTAATCACCTTCGAAGTACGGTAGAACGCATGCTGTGTTGTTGTTCCGCCAGTACTCGTCGTAGAGGTTTGAAATGTGCAATGCGACGCCTTCCTGCTGCGCTCTTGTCAGCATGTCGACGTACCATTGTCGCAAACGATCCGACTTCGGGGTCTTCTGAGACTCTGGGTGGCAGTACAAAATGTAATCATCACCTTTCAGCGGCGGACACGCCCAGAGATGAGCAGTGTGGAACCCACGTTGGCGCACGAAGTCCAAATACGCGATCAGCAACTCATGATACACCTTGGTTCGCAAATGTGCCGGTTCAAAATAGTTGACGGAGTCCAAGTACGAAATGTATACACGACGGGAATTGCACTCAGCCTCTTGTTCGTCAAACTCGTGGACATACATACCAAACAACAGCACAGAGACGCCGTGAATCTCTTGGAACATACAAATGCACTTCGACTTGAACCGGTGCTCAGATGTGTACTTGTGTGAGTCCTTATACCGCTGGAACATTTTGTCGCGCACCATGAGTTGCTTCTCGATGTTAGACACGAGACGCACTGTCAGGTGTTCTGCAGTGGCCACATCTTTCACATTGCGGTTCGTCCAGCGAGCCTCGTCCTCTCGCTCTTCCTGGAGCGCCTTGTAAATGCGGCGTTCCAAAAAGTCGGACAACTTGGTTCGCATGAGATCCTTAGCATTGAAAGCGTGCTTTCCAACTATGTACTTCTCCGGCTCCTTGACACGGTGATCCAAGAGACACTCAGGGCAGAGAAATTCGCTCCCGGGTGTAGAGGAAATAGAATGTGCACTTGATTGAGATCCTGGTCCACTTGTCTTGCCATTTGGCTCGTTCTTGACGACCTGTGGCTTCTTTTCCGCATCAATCTTTCCGTTGAATAGTGCACAAATTTGATGCACCCATCGGTTACACTTGTCACACTGTACCCAGGGCTCTTCGTGCACTTCATCGTTCTTCTTTTTGCTCAACTCCGTTTTCCGGTAGGTCTTCCCTTCATTACCACGAATTTCATCCGATAGGTTGTTAAAACATGGCTGGCAGCAGTGATACTTGTTGTCAGGAGAGCAAAAGTAATAGCAGTTGCGTCGAATACGACTGTTGCATTCACCGTTGCAGTACAGAACCGCAGGTTCGAATACCATTCGCTCCACACCACACAACCGACACGCGCTTTCTTTCGCTCGAGCTGCGCGCTCTTCTTCGTACACCTCGGCTTCAAGCTTGCGCATCTCCGCGTTGAAATCGTTCAGCATGTCCTTCGCAAGATTATAAACATCTTGATCCTCGCTATTGTATGTCTTGGCATTCTCGAATGTCAGTCGAACATCCGCAGCAAATTGGTCCATATGCTTGTACACGCCAGCATCCAATTTCTTCTTGATCGTGCCGAGATCCATCGGACGACGAATGATCTTGAAATAGTTCGGGATGTCGAGAGCAACAGGATCGACAGGACTGCTGAAAACCCAACCGAACTTGTGCTCCATCATGCCTTTCAGCAAGCCTTCAAGTCGTCTTTTCAACGTAGCCGGTTGCATGGTTGCGTTATAACCAATCACAAGAGAGTCAATGTGCTGCTTCAGCTGCTCATTTGTGAGCTCATTCAACATAGACGTTGGAGTGTCACCGACAGCTGGAGTGGCAGTCGTAGATGGTGGAGACGGTAATGGTGCTGCAGGTAATGCGCTTGTGCTTGTGCTGACGGTCACTGCAACAGGCTCTGCTTTTATCTTCGCAGCGTCCATTCTCTTGTGCTCTATCATCATCGCATTCAACTTGGAGTTGTTCATTGTGAGTGGGTTGACAGTTGGTTCACTTTTGATAGGCGAGTTGGCTGGAGCAGGGACAGGAGCGGGAGCGGGAGCAGGAGCAGGGGTCGGAGCCGTGGTCGGCATCGAACTGACTGCTGGAGTCGGGGCAGTGGCTGTTGGCGAGGGAGCTGGAGCCGAAGTCACAGCTGGTGGAGCCGTCGTCACAGGAGTAGGCGGGAGAGACTGAAGGTCACTTGGCATTTCCAAAGGCTTTCCAGCCATTCCGAGGCCACTGTCACCCAATGAGATTCCCAAGCTCTGGCCGATGATGTCGTTTGTCGTTTGGCTTGGTACGTTCGGCATCGAGCTTGCTGTTTGTGTTTGAACCATCGAGCTTTGCGCCATTTGGAGCTGAGCCGAAAATGACTGCTGAGGGAGTGATGGTTGCAGATGCACAGGCATTGGGACTGGCTGAGGACCCTGCGGTGGAGCTTGCGGAGCACCTTGAAGACCTGGAGGCATGGCAATGGGTTGCATACTAACAGGAAACTGGCCTTGGTTATTCACAGGCTGGGTGGGCGGAAGTTGAGCTGATTGAACTGGTTGAGCCGGCTGAGCTGGCGGCGCTGTCATCTGATAAGGTGCTTGCTGCGACAGACCACCCATTGGCGCCCCACTTATTCGCGCGCTGATGACGTGCTTCACAATACGATGCTGGCTTGTGCACTTCTTGTATTTCTGATGAAGATCTTGAAGCGTCAACTTCTTTGCCTGCACTTCTGCATCGTATCGACTCTGCAACACAGGGTCTTGCGTCGTATTACGCATTTGCATAATCTGCCGGCACTCATTCATGATCGCATTCACTTGACTCCGGACCTGTTCGGCATAGTTTTCCAGCTTCTTCGAGTTGAGATTGAGCTGCTCGAGACTAACACCACGTAATCGTTGCTGAATGAGAGCAAGCTGACGGTTCTCTTCTTCAGTCAGTCCAGGTACAGTTGCAGCAGGTGCTGAGGGAGGCTGTGGGGTACGTTGTGGCTGGGTTGGAGTACTTGTAGGCCCTCGGCTTTGAGATGCGGTATCTGGCTGCTGAGGCATCAATGTCTGTCCGTTCATGGCTGCTTGAGCCTGAAAGCCCATGGGGCCTGCAGCCCCAGCCATCGTGGTTTGTTGGTTATTAACGCTTGGTGCGACTGGTTGGGTAACTGCAGGCTGGGGCTGAGATCCTGAGGCTGGCTGACCCTGAAGCATTGCCTGGCGACGTTCACTGGCTGCTTGGATCTGCTGGAGTGCGCGATCGGCATCCATCATCAACGATCCGTTCTTCTCCTTCACCTCGACGGGGAATCGAAGCAGCTGACAGACCAGACACTTTTGGTTCTCGCATTGTTGAAAGTGAGACAACACGTACTTCGACGAGATACAATGTGAGTAAGAGCACGACGTCGTTTCTTGACAGTTTCCCATGTGCTGCCACAAACGTTTCATCTCACCACAATTTGGTGTTGCCACACATGCACCATCTGCAGCTTTGCACCACATCGCATGCCGCAGGAGCAGAAGGCGCTGTTGTTGTCGTTGAAGCACACCCTTCGAGTTAGCGTTCATCATGTCACTAGTTGTCATCGACTGGAGCTTGTTGTGGTATTCTCGCGTCTGCTTTTCTTCGAGGGCGGATGTGACTTGCTGTGCTCTTGCCTTGAACTGGCGAAGGAACTGCGACGAGCGACTCTGGTTCGCAGCAGCCATCGCTGCAGCTGCATTCGTAGCTGCAGCTGTATCCATCATCGATTGTTGGGAACTTGTCGAGTCACTGGGCATCGAGGTGCGAGTTCCATTTGCTTGAGCAACAGGATTCTGAAGCTCAGGTGGCATCGGAATTGCTTGAGGAGTTTCTTGAAGTTCCAAAGGCATTTGAATTGGCTGAGGCACTGCAGGCAACGGCTTCATATGTACATTAGCAGTCTGCTGCGGCACTGAATCTGATCCAGGAAATGGAACAGGAGCTGGGTTGAGAGCTGGCGCGGAAGACACTGCCTGAGGAGTAGCCGTGGACGTAGGTCCCTGACTTCGAGCCGGGGCACTTTGAGTGCTGGTACCCACACGATCGCGCTGTTGGGTCTGAGCTTGGCGAACGATATTCTTCAGGCGCACTTGCAATGTGCTCGTGTTTGCATATTCTTCCCGAGATGTCGAAATGCGGTAGCACTCCTCCTCCAGACGTCTTGCCATTTCTGGTAACCGCTGAAGCCAGTTCGCTGGTGCCTTCGACTTCTCACTCTGTAGAACCCTCATAATATGACTTAGCATCTCCTTGCGCAGCGGTGTATCTGCTGGAGAATGCCATGGTTGACGAGTTGTACTTCCACCTGGAGTTGTACCGGCCGGCTTGTGAACTTGAGCTTGATGTGTCGAAGCATTCTGTTGGAACTGCCTCTGCGCCGCCGCATTCGTGGCTGCTGTTGTTGCCGCCGTCGACACTTGCGCCACTTGTGATGTCGGCCGCACCTGCTGAGCTGTAGATACTTGCACGCCACCTGCGATACCGTTCGCCATTTGAGCCGCTTGGTTTTGCATTGCTGCCATTTGCTGCTGAAGCTGCTGCTGACGGAGCTGCGCTGCTGCTGCCGCATTGTTCTGTGTTTGGCCGGCCTGGGCCTGGGCGTTGGCTTGGAGTTGCTGCTGCATAGCGAATTGCCGTTGCTGAAGCATTCGCAAATACTCCTGCTGCTGCTGTTGCTGTTGAGGAGTGAGGTACATTTGCGGATTCATTCCCATCATCATGCCGTTCATTTGTGTCTGCATCGGGTACGCACCGCCCATGAACATGTTATTCATTGCAAGTCCCATGTTCATGTCGGGCATGAAGCCGTTCGGAGCCATCGCCGGGTTCATGGCCATGTTCATGGGCATCGACATGCTCACTCCGTTGTTCATGGCCAAGCTCATATTGACGTTCATGTTGCCATTCATGTTACCAGCCATGGCACTCGAGGTCATATCCATGCCTGGAAAGCCCATGGCCGCGCTGGCATTCATCGCGGCTCGGTTTTGAGCTGCCACAGCTGCGTTCCCAGTCATATTCAACGGGGGGTCATTCGCGAGCGCTGCTGGGAACGGGATGGCTTCGGATGACGTCATGGTAGCGTCGGCGGACGACGTACTCGATGTGCTGATTCCAGCCGACGCGACGCCACTGGCGCCCGTGGTTGTGCTGTTCTTGGGCGAATTGAGCTCGTCGGGGAAGTCAATCATCCCTGTGGACGAGCCTGGAGGACCGACCAGCGACGAGTTGGTGTCCATCATCATCATGGAGCTGCTGAAATCGAGTCCCGCGGGGTTCATGAGGTCGTTCGTGCCTGTGCCCATGGCACCGCCCATGCCACCGAGGTTGAGCTGGTTCATATACCGGTTGTCCATGGGCAGTCCGACGCCAAAGTCACCAACAAACGACTCCGAGTCCATGGCTCTGGCTGCCACGCACCGACGCATCAACGACGTCAGTCATCCATC
>KE463865.1:80933-96263 GCA_000387445.2 Pythium aphanidermatum DAOM BR444 | reverse complement strand
TTCCAGCCTAAGAAATGGCGCCGAGTGCTGGAACAGTCATCATCACTGCTCCAAGGCGATCAGGAACGACGAGGCACCCTCGATGGGCGATTAGTCAATGGCAAGAACGCATCAGGCAGTCGAAAAAACCGTCAGATGGCGGTCAGATTGAGCTATCGAAGCGCCGTGGCCCGAGTACGACCAAGCTCACGAGAGGAAGACACTATGGTTGACCAAGATGAGGCAACCAGATTGCCATCAATCTACACGACCCCGGACGTCCCAACGCTTGAGCAGTACCTTGACCAGCCACAACTTGTCGATGAGATTTTACGCGATGCACTGAAAAACGACGCTTGTGATATTGAGCCCCCCGTTCTGGACACTATCGAACGGTATGCGTCCTCTGAATCAACAATATCACCTGCCACAGCCTCGATTGACGACGCCGTCATCCCACAAATCAATGGAGTACTACCTTCTGTCCTCCCATTGCTTTCGACCGTCTCACCTCGTACTCGACAAGGTCTTTCGCGGTTGCCTGCTCTATCTCCTGACGACATGCGAGCGGTCAGTGAACTGGAACGTCAAGCTGATCTTGCAAGCAACAAAGCTTCTTTGTATGATCAACTTCAGAGATTCAAGAGTGATAGGTACACTCCCAAACGACAGGTTCGTCATCGTAAAATGGCAAGCAAAGCATCTCCAGAGAAACAAGCGGTTACTGTATTGGGTGCTAAGCAGCGAGCATTCAAATCTCCCTGGAAAAAGCGCATAGCGATTGCTGACCAGAAACAACGACAACGAATAGAAATGATACAACTGGCTCTTGAAGATATAAACATCTTGAACATACCCAGTGCACCGGTGGAGTTGGCGGAGCGCCAATCCATTTTCTCTGTACCAGAGAACTTGCCACCAGATGTGCAAGCCTTTCTGCATCAAGACCACAACCGCCTCATCACTCTGAAGAAAAGCGCATTCGAGCAAGTGCGCGCTGCAGAAAAGCGCGTAGATCAGACGCTGTGTGACATCAAGCAGTGGCTTCCTGTCGAGTTGCTGTATGATTTTGGACTTGGAAAATTTGCGTCACCAGCTCAACAGCGGGCTGCATTTACATTACATAAAGTGAGGCAACGTTTGAGTCGCGGTCTACTCGTCAGGGGTATGGAGAAGTGGAAGCACGTAGTTGCTGAAATGCGACTAGCCACAGCGTTGCGATCTGCCCTCGTCCTTCAGTGCTGGTGGCGACAAATACTAGCGATCCGCATTCTCAATAGCCGGCGGAGATTTCGAAGAGAACTTGAAAGACGACAGTGTGCCATGTTGCGCTTAATGGCAAGCAAAAGGAACCGAAGTGCAACAATAATCACGGGTGCAATCCAAAGATACGCTTCCAGGTGCAAATGTAGACGGATACTAAGGCATGAGAAGGCCGCTCGTCTCATACAGACTTTTTGGCGACAACAGCAAGCCCTCTGGGCTGCTATTCGGCGCCGATTATACCAGGAGAAACGAAACAATGCAGCTATTACCATACAAAGATGCATCCGAGGTTATCTCGCCCGTCGACTTCGTCAGCTCTTGATAAAGATCAATCGAGTAGAGGAGCAACGTCTGGCGAGGATACTAGAAAGATCTATACGTATGGGAGATCACTATCGACTTGGGGCTGCTGTTACGATCCAGAGGGCTATTCGGGGATGGATACACCGACGTATTGCTGGCCTAAAGCGGCGTCGGGCACAGTTCGAGCGTGATAAAGTCCAAATTCTGAAAGTGCAAGCCTACTGTCGTGGCCAAAAAGCCCGGCGTTGGGTACGACGCTACATAGAGAAACGACCGAAAGCCGTCTTGACAATTCAGTGCGCTTGGCGATGCTTCGTTGCGCATGGAGTGAAGAAGCACTTACTCAGCTGCCAACGTACGGAAGTGATGAATAGCAAGTCAAAAAAACCAAGAAAGCGTCCAGATGTGAAAACCCTGGTAACCTCTGGGTTTGTCAGCAAAGTTCCGAAAGCCTCAAATGTAATGATGAAGGTTGCCAAGAAAGATGGCGGGCCAAGCCGACGCGAGATAAACGCCGCCATCAAAATCCAAGCGTTATGGCGAGGACGAAGATCACGCCAGAGGATGAAGTACGTCCGGGCTCGTGAGAGAGAGTTATCACGTCGAGCGAGTAATCGTGTAAGACGGTTGGCCGCAACATGCATTCAACGTCATGTTCGAGGAGTTCAGGCACGTGGAAGAGTGTGGGGTATGATAGTGAATCATGCGGCTGCAACTATTCAGAGCACGTGGCGTGGCCACGTGACACGACGTGAACTTTTCCGAATGCAAGCTGCGCTCAAAGCCATCATGAAAGTGCAGGTACGCTGGAGAAGAACCCGAAGCCAGGAGGTTCTTCGACGACGCAACAGAAGTGCGCGGCGCATCCAGTCTGCCTATCGTTGTTTTTTGGGATGGAAATGGTTGTACTCTGCTGTCCGACGTCAGCAATATTTATCCGAAGAACATGCAATGGGCGCTGCTCTGATGAAGCTAACAAGGAAACGCGTTGAAAATGAGCTACTAATCCAGAGCTTCTTTCATCATGATGTGCAAATCCTGGATCATTCAAACGATGGTAAATCGTCACAAATTGGTGACACTGATATCAAGTCTGTCCAGCGATCCCTCTACAAGGTTGATTTGGCAAAGCGAAAGTGGAAAAGACGTGGATATGATGGTGTATGGCAAGAGATATATCGTGACATTTCAGGGAACTCTTTCGAAATCGACAATTCACGGTTTACTCGCTTCCTGAAGGGTTTACCACGGGCTTTCATAAACCAGCGCAGCTTCCCCATCCAGACAGTTGATCTCATATTCACAAAAATGAAGGAGCCGAAGTCGAGAACCATCACGTTTCCTCGCTTCAACAAAGCCATGGCAATGGTTTGGCAAGAGAAACTCTCATCGCAACCTATGAAGAAGCACGGGCAAACGATAACCGATGTCGCTTCAACTGATTTGCTGGCAGAGTCTCCTACCTTAGTGAAGAAGAAGCAGGAAGAAGACAACTTTCTTTGGTTCATGCAAGAGTACGTCTTGCCGTCGTCTCTCTACAACGGCAAATATCGGAAACTTCTTGACGAGGAATGCACTAGGCGACTTGAATGGGCAGTCTCCATTCTTCGAAGATTTGCGCTTCGTATTTCAGGTGCTGATCGTCACAACCGGTTTGTGGAGATTCATCGACGTCAGAGACTTGAGCAGCAACGTATATATGCTACACGAATCCTCCAAAAACACTTTAGACTGTACAAGTTTCGTTCGACTTTGAAAGCTACGCTTGCTAAAATGTTTATCGAATTCATTGATTACAAGAATCGGAGCGTCCGCTTCGAACACATTGAGACGCGGAAGGCGGTTGTAATTAGTACGACTCATCGCCGTCCAGCATTTTTACGTGGCGTCCGCTGCGACTTAGTCATTCCACTACCATTCCCTGGAGAAGAGTTTCGTGCTTTTTGTGAGCGTCACGAGTCTGCCAAAGATCCTACGAAGAAAGTTGCTGCGAAGTACTACTGCGTGGAATGTGAAGAGGTTTCGTGCGCAACTTGCTTTGATCGTGATCATGACAAACGATTTACATTCCAGTCACACGGACGTCGGGTGATTGCCACTTGTAGTCATTGCAGAATTGAGACTGCGACTCGCGAATGCCTTCAGTGTGGTGATGGCAAGGTTCCATTTTGTGATGCTTGCTTCCCTTTCGTGCACAATCAAACCAAGCTCGAAAATGATTCAAACAACCAAAATGGTGGGAACGAAAAGGCAGGAAAGGAATTACACCGATACCGACGTCTTGTGGTTGCTTGTGTGGAGTGTGACGAGAAGGTTGCACAGTGGATGTGCGATGTTTGCGAAGATGTATTCTGTAAGCGTTGTCTGTCTCGGCTACATGCTAAAGGGCACCGACAATCTCATCACTGCCATCGTTTGAGCTACTTTTCCGTGTTACAACAGAATGCTGAAAACAAACGCCTCAGGGATGCCCAGAAGCTACACGACCAGAAACGACACGAACGTGAAGCTAGACGTGCGGCAGAAGAGCGAGAGAGACTGCGTCGTGAGGCTAGCGCGGTTAAGATACAGTCGTTGGTGAGGTCATATCAGGCGCGCATGCGTGGAAAAGCTTACATGAAGCTTGTCCGCCAAACGAACGCAGCCAAGGCTCAACGCATAAAAGACGAACGCGTTCGCCAGTCTTGGCTCTATCGAATCAAAAGTGTTGTAGGAATGCAACCCAATTTGAAGTCAGACACACAAGAAGAGGCAGACGGAAAGCGAAGAAGAGTTGCTGCAATCAAGCGAACCCTTTTTTTCTACAAGAACGAGGATGAACCCCTATACGACGACCCGATATCTGGAGAGGGTAAATCCGCTTCAGCGAGAACAAGGCGAAAAAAGCGATGGACTAAGCGAGCACGAGCCGCTGTCGAGAAAGCTGCCAGAAGCTGGTTGGTATACGGTGTTCAGGTTAAAGTAGTGCGAGGAAACGAGTGGAAGAACTGTGTCGGATCTATCGTGTCCACGCAAAATTTGTTCAATACGGGCCACGTTCTTGTTTTCATCCCAGCCGCAAATCGAGCTATTGTTGTCAGTTGGGAAGACATTACTCCATATGATGAGGATGAAATCCTGCGCCAGCCGTATGTCGCCCCATCACGAGACGTTCTCGATGCGGCATCAGGCTTTTATGGAAAGCTTTCTCAGCACATTGATGGTGCAGCTCGTCGTGCAAAACTCCTGTATCTACAGAGTATCGAATTTCATGATGTCGTTCAGTTTGCCTGGATTGTAGAGTACAATAAACTTGAAAAGAAGGAGGAGTACTGGAATGTTGTACTCAACAAACGAACTTTTGATATGCCCAAGGCGATGGTGCAGATCGAGCAAATGGAGCCAGATGTGAGAGAGAAGCTAGAAAAGCGTGTCGCGATTGCAAAAAGTAAACTGGTGCACTTGCTGAATCCCTTCGTTCCTCACGGGAAAGATCGATTGGCTTATCGACGTTTCGCTATCGTGAATGTCCCTGTCGGGATAAAGACCATCAACTCAGAACCTATTTCAAGACTGCGGACTGAAGCTGAAGCAATGAGTTGTGCTCGATTTTGGCACGAAACCATTATCACAACACCGCAGATTGGTGAGAAGTATGCCGCTCGCTTCCTTGCGTCGTGCACCAGCCCGTATTCAACCAAAGATTGCTGGTTTCTGGTGCGGCTATTGCAGTGGATTGAACTCCAGGACAGCGATACATTCGCCAGTTTGACGAAGACATTCATGAGGAAATCCGCTGAGATTCATCAGTATATACTCACGGAGCTAGCACCGTTGATCGAAAAAGGAGAGCTAAAAGACGCTCGTGTTGACTTTGAACGGCTGCTCAAACTGAAAGAAGAAACAATGCATTTACTCATATCGAAAGCTCAACAGGCAGCAGACGCTGCAGACGAAGCAACCACAGCCTCAACAAAGTAATGAACAGGTTTGGTTTGGATCTAGTTGATCTCATGGTATCCATCGAGAATAGCACCCTGGTTAGTATTCGCTCGCGGCGATGCCTGCGGTGTTTCGCGCTCTTTTGTTCTGCGGATAGCGTCAAGTAGTGAGTCCACTGGTTCATCGACCTTTTCTTCTTCATCTCCGTCGTTGTCTGAATGTTTTTCAGCATGCTCTGCAAGCACTTGAGCCAGCAGCCTGACAGACTCATCGTCGTGAGCTGTGTCACGGTCATCATTGTCTCCCCTGATCCGACGAGGGACCTCTGACCTGACAGCAACAAAGAATAGAAGAGCAACAGCGCTGGCTACTAGAAGTATGACGAAGATATGGGCTGCAAAGAAGAAGTTAGACAGAAGCACAGACTGATCTCCTCCAAGCGAGCACTTACAAACAAGATGAGACGGAGCTATCGGCCAGAGTACGAAAACGTTTGCAGCGTCAGACTGTGCACTTCACACTGCATGTGAGGCGTGTTACTCACCTGTCACATTGACTCGGGTTGGAGCGTACGTCAGCATTGCCACATGGCCATTATTGTATGACGACGGTAATGACGCAACGAGTACGAATTGGTAATCCCCTGTGGTTTGAAACTGGTCGGCAAAGCCTTGAGCTAAGGTAACGCGCTGAGTTGCCCCAGTAGACGTGGCTGGTAGCGTGTATTGGATCGCAGCGTCACGAATGATGCAGTGAGGAGGAGGAGGGCGACGATCAGGAAGCACCGAATCGTTGGTCGGAGGCACCAACTGAGCATGAAGTGCGTACTCACAATTCTCGCACGGTTTCGAGGTGTTGTTTGGATGGAATGCGTCCCATACAAGTGCCGATTCGAACGACAGCTCAGTCGTCTTCGAGGTCGACGTTACATTCAGCGTCCGTGAAATCGCCGGCGACAATGGATCCCCAATAAAGAACGCTTGCTTATACGCGCCCTGGTCTTTCGTGCACCTCAACACTGCGACTACATTAGCCGACTCCCCCTCTTTGGCCCGCAACACAAAGCCCGTGACGCTCGTCAGGTTCACATGCATCGCGAGCTGCTTGTCGCTGCGGACAAAAGGGCACAAGTCCACGGCGCTTTGATCTTGGGCAGCAGTGAGTGTCACGCACTGGTACATCGCTGACGAAAAACGCGTGGTGTGATTGTCACCCTTGGCCACATAAGTGAGCACTTTGCCGGCGCAGACGCTCAGCTCCAGGCCCACAGCGAGCTTGGTCGTATCACCACCACCCTGCGGGAATAATCTGTCGCGGATGGGCTCGAAGGGCAGCAGCACGGACTCACCAGCATGAAGATCCACCGAGAACGGCTTGTCCAGGTGGAAGTCCTTGGCGTAGACGTACACACGGTCAACATGAGCTGGCGTCGTGGCAAGAGCGAGTGGGGCACTGCGCAGTGGATCGAAGACGCCATCGGAGTCGCTACGCAGATGGGACGTCGATGCGACAGTATCTACAGCCGCTAGCGTCATGGAGAGGGCCACGAAGAGCGCGATGCGGGCCATGGCGACTATCGGGAATCGCAGCGTTTCACAGCATTCGATTCTTTCTTTCCATTGCCATGGATCCGATATTTTTGACTTTTTTCCACCAATCACATGACTCCTTGTCTTCGTCGTGACCATCACTCCTTTCAGGTCGCTTGAAGGTATGCCTCGAGGAACCTCCCTAGCCCTTGTCCGTTTCTGATTGGCTGGTACATGAATGGAGCCGACTTGCCGGGAATCCAGCCCAATAAGAGCTGCAGGGGGGGGGCCGTCTTGTATTCAAAGCGGTGATCAAGTTGCGCGAAGGTCGTTTGAAGCCGCTGGTGCCGTTCTGTCCAGCCAACCAGTAGTTGCCCGTGCCTTCGAGTGCCCTGTGCCGAGTGTTTGGGAATCGCACAACGGGAAGTAAACCACACAGACGAACAACCATGGGTGAGTGGCGCTGACTGGATATGGAGACGGCGACGGCGCGGCCCGCACACAGCGACAGGGGATGATGGACGAACAGTCGATAGCAATGGACGGGAGCCGCGCCGTTGCCGTTGCGAGGAGAGGGAACCGCAGGAGCACGAGGCTGACGAGAGGATCATGCGTCTGTGGTTGATAGTGGCTCAGAAGGTCAAGGCTCACGAACTCCGCTCGAAGACCAAGGACGAGCTCCTTACCCAGCTGGATGACCTCCAGCAGGAGCTTGCCCAGCTCCGCGTGGCCAAGGTCATCGGCGGTGCCGCTTCGAAGCTGGCCAAGATCAAGGTCGCTCGCAAGTCGATCGCCCGTGTGTTGACGGTGTACAACCAGACCCAGAAGGCGAAGCTCCGTGAGGCGCTTGGCAGCAACAAGTACGTCCCACTGGACCTGCGCCGCAAGAAGACGCGCGCTCTCCGTCGCGCTCTCACCAAGCACGAGAAGGGCCTGAAGACGCTCAAGCAGCAGAAGAAGGAAGCGTACTTCCCAAAGCGCCGCTTTGCCCTTAAGGCGTAAGTTTGTGGCGTCTAGACGACCAAGCCAGGGCTCCTGATTGATCAATACACTAGCATCATAACGCTTCCCAGCGATTCGGCCACACAGAATGCTCTATTTATCCCTCTCTGTGTCGCTCACCACCCGCCGTCGCTCTCGTCGTTCGAGTCGCTCACGAAGTCGTCGCTCGCGAGTCCTCCAGTCCTGACCAGAGGCGAAGGTGGCGTAGGTGGTTTCTTGTCGTGTGTGCTCTCCTCGAGATCGCTATGCTGGGTAGAACGCAACGTGCCGGATGGGTCGACGGCTGGAAGTCCTGTGAGGTCGAGGTCTCTCAGCACGTCATCGTGGATGGAGAAGTCTTCTTCTTCGTCCTCATGACGTTGCATCGGCTCCTCCGCCGCTTCGACACCGAATTCCTAGTCAAATGATGACATGTGATGGACGATCGTTGAAATTCCTGATCTCGCAAACGTACTGTGAGGTCGAAAGGCTGTACGACAGCGCCCGAAGACGGACTCTTGGCGACACTAATGGCACGGTAGGCAATGTGCCTCTCTAGGACGAGCTGTCTTGGCACGACCACCACTGTATGAGGACAGACAATACAGGCACGAAGACCGAGCGTAACTCACACGATAGGTGACACAGTGCGCCCACGTCTCGCCCAGGGCTGGCTTGGTAAATGAGCCAACTAACGAATCATGATCGCACTGATGTCAGCAGAACATGACGCATCTCACAACGGGGAGGTGCGTACGTACACTCACTATGAACGGTGGAGGCTCGGTTGGTGACCATCAAGAAAACCTGGTAAACGTCGCTAACGCATCTACTTGGCACGTGAGTCGAGATATTGTTGCTGTCTTTACAGTGCTCAAGTACTCACTTGAGTCGCTGGGCAATGCGCAGCATGTGGTGTTCCCGTTGAGAGAAAGTCAAGTCGTGGGCCTGGCACAGAACCACCATTCTGTCAGCTCGATCTTGACGACTACGTTGATTGTGCATCCCACCTTCACAAGAGGCGCAGCTACAGAGTCAACGACGATCAGCTTCACTTGCTGTGTCTGTACGGTCTGCTCGAGCCCCTTCATGCTGCAGCATATCAGCCTCTGTTCAAGCTCGCTCTCCCAGTCGAGACGTTGGACTCACCAGTTGAGGAGCTCAACGAGCGTGCCAGCGTGACGCACGAAGATCCGCTTGAGCACATCAGCCACACGCTCCTCAAAAGCCACGGCATCTGCGGAGGAGGAGCGGGGCCGAAGTCTCGCGCGAGCAATTTGCTGGACTCTGTTCAACCAAACGCAATCAGACCGACATCTAAAGCAGCTTGAAGGCGTCTCAGAAGATGTACTGTACTAACCGCCTTGCACTGAAGCCGCGCTCTGTGTCAAAGTACATGACCGAATGCTTGGGGTAGTCGATGGCGCACCTCACCGCCATAGTCATTGCCAGTTGAGTCTTCCCGATTGCTGAAGCGCCCGCAAACTGGGAGCTGTTATGTGGATCCTTTAATGTACCAGCTCATCCATTCTCACCTCATGCAACGCACCACAACGCAATCCTCCACACACAGCCGAGTCGATATGTGGCAAGCCTGTCCGCAAGGTCATGGGGCGGTTCACGGACTCCATGAACATTTCGAACGCCTAGACGCCTCACTTCAACATGGGTCCTTGAACATAGATCACCAATACATACCGAATGCGGCTTCGGGGCAAGACGTAAGGACACTTTGCTGATAATCCGCTAGCATCTTCGTCATGAGAGGCTCGGAAGGTAAAGAGTGGAGCTCATTTAGTGCGCACCGTCATTTCGTCCACAGACACGTCTGCAGCGTGTGCGACATCCCAGAGCGGACGCTGCACTAGCTGTCGGTATGAGCGGATGCCGCTGGCCGCGAGACCCTCGCGAGGCTTCTCATCCACGCCATCGCGAGCGAGGGCGCGCTGCAGCATGTTATGGTCCGTTTGGCTTCTTAAAAAGCAGAGAGCTCCATTGGCACATGGCTACCTCATTTCAGTGACTATACATATTTCAAGGCTAATCTGATTCCTCATGATTCAGATGCCACGAGCCATGGAGTCGAGGAGACATTTATCTGGTCCCATGATATCAACGCCACTTCACACAAAGGCATACGTAGTGACAGAAGTCATATGCAGAGATTCATGAAGGTCCATCGTGAGATGCTTGGACGGCTCGGCTTCGTCTGCCAGAGTCTGAGCCCATCGCATGCTTACCTAAACCTAAATTCGAGTTTTCATCTCTGAGTCTATTACGAAGTCGAAGTTACGGGGCTGAGACGTTGGACCACCTGGTCAAGATCTCCATGTCCTCTGCCGCCATTTGCTGGGCTCTAGAGCCCCCTGCTCGTTGTGCTGCAGCTGCACCGCCTTCTCTTCCTCTGCATTGTCACTCCTCCTGTACCCGTTGAGACGGCGATCAGTTCATCAAGTTCGTCCGACGTCGCACTCTGGAGATCGTGATGATCTACTACGACACCAGCAACTTTTGGGCTATCCTGCTCCGATGGCATGGCTCAGCGCTCAATGGACCTGCTCCCGTGCGTGCTTTCTGTGTAGCGCTTTTCGCACTTCTGGTTGCTGTTGCCAACAAGTACCATCCATTTGTTGTCGCTACACGTGAGAGCACAGCTTTCGTGGACACATTGACAGTGTTCAACACGTTCATCGGCCTCACAGTTTCTTTTCGACTCAACTCAGCGTTCCAACAATGGCGCGCTGGTGTTGTTGCTATCAGTGCTTTGTCCGAAGCTGCTCGGGGCATTGTGTCGTCAGGCTGTGCGTATGTAAGTACGACTGTGCCTCACACCTGCCCAGCATCTTCCCGCAGCGACTCGAACTCGGATGACGAGGAGCGCATCGAAGACGCCGACAAGACCTCCCCGAATTCTCGAGGGATTCCACGTGACGTTCTAGAAAAGTGCACGTTTTTCACCGAGTTGCGGCGTCTCGTGTTCCTGTACATTGCGATCGTTTTTCATGACTGCCGAGGACGCGACGGTATCGATCGCATGAAGGACGCTGCCGTACTAACTGAGAGTGAGTACGACGAGCTATACGCGTGCGGTTCAGAGCGCGTCAAGCGCGTCGTCGACAAAGAATCATTCCACGCTCTTGTTCGACGTACTCCTCATAAGCTGCGTGCGACTGTTGTAGAGCTGTGGCTCAAGCGCCTTGTCGAAGTTGCAACACGGCGCAATCACATGACACCGGTGAATGCCAACAACTTGCAGCTCAAGATAGCTCAGCTACCAGCTCTGTACACGACCGTATTCAACATCGCGAACGTGCCTATCCCGTTCAACTACATGCAGTATCTGCAGTTACTGATCGTGGCGTACATGACGCTCTACACTTTCGTCATTGTACCACGCTCCGAGCTGTACACACCGCTTTGGGTCTTCTTGTGGGGTCTGTTCCTCTTCACTGCAGATCAAGTCGCTCAAGAAATCGAATGCCCGTTTGGACTGGACGCAAACGACGTTGACCTCGAAGCGAGACTCCTGCAGATAGAGGAGGAACTGACGGTCATTGTGCGTAGCCAATACTACTTCGTATCGGGTGGCAAAGCGCTGCCGAGCACGTATACCCAGCGAGGTATCTCCACAGCCCCATGGAGCACCAACACCGCTGCTTCACACCAGCACCACCACACCGGCAAGCTACACGAGGCTGAGACGCAAAAGCCAAGCGTGAACAGCTCCTCCACGAAGCGAGAGGTGAAGGAGTCTTTTTCATTCCACCAAGGTCGTACCGAACATCACCACGCACCACTGGCCGCCCAAGACTCACTGCCGGAGATCAACGAGTTCACGTCCCTGATCAGCAGCCAGACGTCCGCACAGGGCTCTGCATCGGGATATGGGTCCCAACTCTCAATGACGTCCGGTGTTGTGTGACCTGGAGCCATACCATCCAGGTTCTTATCCTTTTTCAATATACATGTTCATAACGCCGCGAGTGTTGGTCTGTTTCTTGCTTGGGCACCATGTCATCAAGAGCAGCAATGGACATCAGCGACGCGTTCGACGAGATCTCCGGATGGGAGGAGCAGCTCATCGCGCAGGGCGAAGAGCTGGGAATGGAACACGGACGCCGTCTCGGTGTGGAAGAAGGCCGTGAGCTTGGGTGCGTGGCGCATGCAGCACAGTCCACACGAGCAGGAAGCATGACGAAACGTGTTGGTGTTGATGTACGCAGTGTGATCAAGGGCACAGAGATCGGAAGCGAGATCGGTTTCTATCACGGTTGCTACCTTGCGTTGAAGTTCATGGGAGATGATGAAGAGCACCAAAAGAAGATCAGGTCCGATGGAAGGTATCGACTAGGTGATGAAATGCTCTTGCTGATGGGTGATGTGATGCTGTGTAGCGACCGTGCTGCGAAGTCAATCGCATCGTTCGGGGTGTTGCTCGAATCGTTTGAGCTAAAGGTTAGCACAGGAAGCTAGTGATTGTATGCGTTCGGTCCGCTTATCGCCTAGCTCGCTGTGCTGTAGAACGTCGTGGACGAAGACATTCTGCACAAGCTTCTGAGCATCCGGGCCAAATTCAAGGTCATCACGGCGCTTCTCGGACTCAAGTCCTCGCTCGTATTTAATGCGGAAGACGTGCACGCGCACAAGAACATGTCGTTCTGAGGCACCATGCCGCTGTACAGTAGCTCGTCGATGTGTCCACCATGCATCCATCCCATCACCATTGCATCAGCATCAACTTCGATAGATGGTGCCAACACTTTTCATTCGCTAAAATTGATTAGTAAACCCAATTGATTGGCCAAAAACAATAAAACGAAGTTATTGGGAGAGTCACCACAAGCGAAATTCCCCCCTTCACAATAATCCGAAAATGGCGGCAAAGGCTCCAGCGACGGACGCGGCGGCTACGGGCCCAGAGCTCAAGGTCTCGGGGCGTAAGATCAAGGAGCTGTTCTATACGGAGGTGGAGATGCCAGCGGCGGCAGATGGGGAGGAACAGCAGCCGCACTTCCGCTGTCGCTGTGGCAAGGTGCGCGCGCAGAGCCTCAAGCACGGGTACACCAACCTCAAGCAGCACGTGGTGCAGAAGCACCCCGAGTGGCTAGCCGAGTGCACAGACGAGGTGGTGGCCAAGTCGCCGGGCCCGACCACGACCACGCCGCCTAAGAAGCGTGGGCGCCCACGGAAGAGCGACGCCGCCATTACGCCGAAGAAGGAGGAAGTGGTGCCGGTGATTGAGACTGTGATCGAGTCGGCGTCCATCGCCCGGAAGAAGCGCAAAATGGGCGCTGTTGCGGCGGCGGAGGCGGGACTGCAGGCAGAAGAGGACGAAGACAAGGAGAAAGAGAAGGAGAAGCCACGTACAGGCTCCGAGTTTCCATCACCCTCGTCTTCGTCGGCTTCGATGACGAGTTCATCTGCCGCTGCTGCGACCACTGAGTCGAATTCAAACACCGTTGGTTACGCAGTGTTCCCTGCAAGCAGCTCGTCGGTGGGCAATAGCGCCAAGAAGCGCACGGACTACATCTCGTGGGACGACTACTTCATGAGCGTCGCATTCCTTAGCGCCATGCGCTCCAAGGACCCATCAACTCAGGTCGGCGCGTGGTACGAACGACTCTGCTCTTGAGTATGACATTCGGCTACTCTAACCCTCTGACGTTCTGTAGCATTGTCAACGATGAGAAGAAGATCGTCGGCATCGGCTACAACGGCTTCCCCAACGGCTGCAGCGACGACACGCTGCCGTGGGCACGTGAGAGCAAGACCGAGAACCCACTCGAAACCAAGTACCCGGTAGGATGCCTATATGGAGAATGTCTGCTCCTGGTGCTGATGGCTGCTCCTTTCGTGCTACAGTTCGTGTGTCACGCTGAGATGAACGCCATTCTGAACAAGAACTCGTCGGACCTCAAGGGCTGTACGGTGGGTCAATTCGATTGTGGTTGATGGAGTGACTTGCAGACTGACCGATGCGCTGGCTGATGGCAGATCTACATCGCGCTTTTCCCTTGCAACGAGTGCGCCAAGCTCATTATCCAAAGCGGCATCAAGCACATCGTGTACCTCTCCGACAAGTATCACGATGAGTGCGTCTTGTGTCTACTGTCTTCCTTTGCTTCTGTCGTGGTCACTGACCTCTTTGTCTGATTGTAGCTGGAAGATGGTCGCATCGCGTCGCATGCTCGACATGGCTGGTGTCGAGTACCGCCAACACCACGTCGACAAGTCCAAGATTGTCATCGACTTCTCGTCCATCGAGTAGCCAATCAGTCAGTCAGTCAGTCAGTCAGTCCTGTTCACCTGTTGACTCTTCTCCATCTAACAGCATCAGTACAGTTTGAGATGATCATAGCGACATCAAAGGCACATTCATTGAATAGGGACAAGTTTAAGGAGACGCCGAACCCACCCGAAAATGAGATCTATCTCGATCAAAACTGAGCGAGAGACGCTGCTTAGGCGCTCAGCCACTTGGCGACGACGTCCTTTGAGATGGAGCCGGCACCGAAGTCGAACTCGTCGCAGCCAACCTCGATGACCTTGACACCGAACGACTCGTCGATGACCGTGATGTAGACGGCAGGCTCGTCGATCGGACGCTTGGCCCACGAGTCGTGGCCCGTGCTGTCAGCGTACTTGTAGTAGTGCGTGGCGAGAACGCTCGTGTCCTTCTCGAGCACCTCGACAATGTCGAGCTCACCACAGCCTCCTTCCTTGCCCATACCACGGCAGTTGCACTGGTACTGGTTCGAGCGCACGATCTGGCCGTTAAGGGCCCAGACGGCTGGAAGGTCTGGCGCAGGGCCACGCGGCATCTGCACCTTGGTCACGAAAATCTTCTTGGCACCGGTCCAGCCAAGAAGAGCCGTGCCGTCCTTGTCGTAGTAGCCCTTGCACTCGGCGTCAGCACCACACTTCTTGTCCTGGAAGATGTTGACTTCAGCACCCGTCTTCTCATCACCGTAGGCACCGTTGGCGTTGGTGGCACCACCTAGCACACCCGAGAAGAGCTGCGCGCTCTCGGCCTTGCCACGGCCATCAGCAGCGGCGTAACCCTGAGGAGCCGACTTGCCACCGTAGTCAATGTTGCGGTTGTTGAGGAACACGAGGTTGTCCGCCTTGCCAGCGGCCTTGTCGAACGACGACACCTTGTTCCACGAGCCGCTCGAGCCGTCGAAGATAGCGATGTTGTGGATGGTCATTGGGCCACGGAAGACGAACGTAAGATCATCGTCAAGTGGCGAGATCGGGCTGTACATGGCGTGCGGCGTCTTGGAGCACGTCGCGACGTCCGTGACCATCTGGTACGTGCCAGGGCCACCCGGCATCCTTGCCCTTGTACGGT
>KE463865.1:63223-73481 GCA_000387445.2 Pythium aphanidermatum DAOM BR444 | reverse complement strand
GTCGATCCAGATGAGACGCCGTACATGGTCGACTTGCACTTGTACATTGGCCGTCGTCTCGAAGACTCGTCGCCACACAAGGCCAACGCGTACTCGCTATCGACGATGCAGGTCTCGGACATCCATTACGGTGCGTTCCCGAACGAGCTGATCGATCAGGAGACCGAACACACACAGGAGATCCTGCGTAGCAACTCGGCTGTCCAGCCGCTCGTGAAGGTGTGCGCCAACGCCTATAAAATGTACACCCGCACCCGTGCGGATCCATCCAAGCTGTCGATTAAGCGTGCGAAGGAGCTGCATGTAACCAAGATCCATCCATTCTTCTTGGCCGAATACGTCCAGGAGGAGTCGAAGATCGAGAAGGTCGCGTACATCGAAAGTCTGCAAAAGTTCCGCCCACAGGCAACGATCTTCGAGGTTTCGACGACGGCCCACTCGATCAAGAAGACGGCGCCGAGCATGGTGATGATGCAGACCAAACGTAAACTTCACGAAAAGATCATCGTGAAGGAGAAGACCAAGCCGAAGAACGGCGAGATCGAGGACGAGTTCAGCAATCTGAAAGATGAGGACGACGACGTCGACATGAATAGTAACGACGTGAAGCCTTCGGCAGAGAAGCAGGCAACCTCCAAGGTGGTAGATGAGCCGATGCAGGAGGAGGTGGAGGCTCCTGCGCCAAAGAAGAAGTCTGTCTTCTTGTCCAAGTTCGAGCGTAAGCAGCTGAAGAAGCGTGTCGCTGCTGGCGAAAAGGAAGAGGATGTCATGAAGGAGTTCGCTGCTGCCAAAGAGGCCAAACAGGCTGCTGCAGGTGGAAGCGGCTCGGCCGAGGAGGGTGACGAGGAAGCAGACGACGACGAGAACGGCGGAAAGTTTAAGGATAAGGAGAACTACATCGGCTACATGAAGGAAGGCGAATACATGACGGAGGAGTTCCTGTCCAAGGGCGCTGATGGCGGGAAAAACTCGTTCCAGGACGCGCGCCTCGAGGAGGCGGTTTTGGACGTGAACCCAGATGAAGCGGCCGAGATGAACAAGAAGCGTCGCGTGCTGCACTGGGACACCCGTAAGAAGAAGTTCGTGAAGACGTCGGTGAGTGAGATCACGGCGACTGGTGCACTCAAGCGCCGCAATGAGAGTGGCGCCGTGGTCAAGAAGAAGCACCAGGTTGGTGAGCTGTACAAGAAGTGGCAGCAGCGCAACCACAAGCGTGTGTTCACGGGCGGTGAAGAAGCTGACGACGAGAGTGGCAAGCGTCTGGACTACCGCAACGGCAAGAAGCCTCGCCTCACTGGTCCCAACGTCAAGACAAGCGTCAACAAGCACGTCAAGGACGAGCTGCTCAGCGAGTCCAAGATCCGCAAGGAAGAGAAGCGCAAGGCTCGTTCGCGTGGCGTCAAGCCAACGTCGAACAAGAACAAGAGCAAGCGTGGCAAGGGCAACATCGTGGGCAAGAGCCACGGTGCGCCGTCCCGAAGCAAGGCCATCATCCGACGATAGAGAGACCCCTCGTACTAGAATTTATTCTGTTTGCTTGTGTCGATGGTTGTCTATGTGGTGTTGGTTCGTGTGAGCTGCAGAAGAGCGAGTTCGATCGGTGGCTTGGGCAGTAGAATGCGCGCTAGCGGCTGCATGTTCAGCACCTTGAGGTCCTTCTGGAACATGGAGGACTGCGGGCGGTTCTGTGCTGGCAGGTATGTGAACGACACACGGAGGCCGCGGAGGAGGTCTTCCAGCAGAGCAGGCAGCATTGGGTGCTGCTGGAGTAGCTGCACAGGTTGTGAGATCCCCCAGACAACGCAGACGAGAATTTAGGCTTTCGAACCTGACGAAAACGAGACGCAGAAACGCCGAGCAGCGCCTCTGCTGCCTCGTTAAAGAGCATAGCGACGCGTACAGCGTCGTCGAATAGGAGCTGCACCTTGAGTCGGTACTTGAACGCGACGCTTTCCCTCGGCATGGCGACCCCACACGACGGACACGAGACACCAATGCGATCCAGTGGTAGGTGCTGCAGCGCGGCGGCCAGTGAAGTCGCACAGCGCGGACACGCAGCGTAGCTGGTGCATACAGAAGAGACGTCAGAATGGGGAGATAACACAGCAGGAAGGCGAACGCACGTCATGTCGGAGACCGAAGCACGCTCGAGCACAGCGCATGGCACATGCACCTGGGATGCGTAGCCCATGCTGACGCCAATAACATTGTGTCCCAGTGCAACGTTTCAAGAACAATAATTTATTGCAATAAGAGGTCGTATCACAATATGTTATTGTCCACAGATGATGATGCGAATGGGGCGAAGTGTGATGTCATGGCGGCGTTGCCTCAGCTCTCTGGCGGCACGCCACCCAGCATTACCACGCGCGCCACGCGGTGAGCTGCTTCATGACGTCGCGGCACATTGGCAGTCTCTTGTAGCGTCCACAGACGCAGGCGCGTCGCTGCTGCGTGATGGATATTGTGTGCTCCGAAATGCGTTCCCAGCGCCCTTCACCGCGCTGCTGCGCGACGAGATGCGCTACCTCCATGCGACCGATCAGATGTACGCGAACGCCACGCACATCATGCTGCATGGCGAGCAGCAGCCGACGCTATTGGAGAAGCACCACATCGTCGAGACGGAGCTTGTGTTTCCAGAAGTACGGGCGCAAGTGCCGGCACTCCAGTGGTTCTTCGACTCGCAGCAAGTCTACAGTGCACTGGAGAGGGCGACGCCGGCGTGGCTCGGGCTCAGCAGCTACATGATCAAGTTACAGTACAACGAGGGCCATGGAGGGTGCTTCCCGATGCATTTCGACTCGTACGGCGACGATGGCAAGTGCATCACAGCAGTTCTCTACCTGAACGACAACTGGCAGGAAGGCGATGGCGGCGAGATCGTGCTCTACCCATTTCCACGCAGCCAAAAGCCGGTGGTGATGAGTCCACGGGATGGCGATCTTGTACTCTTCTCGTCCCAGCAGATGCTACATCGCGTGCTACCGGCCTCGAAGCCGCGCTTCTGCCTCACAACATGGATCTATGCCAACCCCAACCAGCGAGTCGCAGCGCAACAACGTGCTGCGTTCTATAAGTCGGACGTGGACCTCAAGACGTACAGACTTGCGGTCATGGATAAAGTCATGCGCTCCAGCATCCGGCGGCACCTGGCAAAGCTCGCCTACAGCCAGGAGTGGGAGACCTCGCTACTGCAATCACACCGGCACACACCAGAGTTCGCCAAGTACATGGCGACACACGAACGAGAAGTCGGCGTTATCGAGGCCGCAACGGCACAGATGCTGGCCAAATTCCGAGCCAAGGATCCAACGCAACCATCAACGATCCCGGAAGTCGCTTCGCAACTGATCGAGACCATGCAGGACGACGATGAGATGCGACGGATGCTAGAAAAGATGTCTGTTCCGTGGTTTTAGACAATACACTTTAGTAGGCAACTATTGCGTGCAGCCACGCGAGATGGTGGTCCAAATCTTGGCCTGTGATCCCTGCACGTACAAGTTGTCCGTGAGGTTGGCCACGACACATGAGTGGTTGGGCATGATAATCATGCGCGAGCCAATCGGCGGTAGCTCGGTGCCTTCCACCTGCTTGAGCCAACCGTGTTCCTCAGAGAGCTTCTTGACCTCCCACACCGCCACAGGCTTGCCCTCATGCGTGATCCACTTGTGCGCTGTTGGCTCTTTCTCGAGAAGACCAAAGTCCTTCTCAAGAACCGCCAAGCCATAGCATTGCGAGCCAAACTCATCCGGAGATCCGCTTCGTGGCCTGTTTTTTTATGATGGTATAAATTAGCGCTAGACGGTGATGTCTAGTCATCCTGACTTACATGTCCGAGCTCAGCACTTTGGAACCGGAGTCTACGATGAAATAGTGCTTGTTGGAGCTCACAACGGTGACGAGAACTGTGAGAGACACGTCACGAATCGTGGCCAAGCCAATGCGGATTGGCGTGCGGTCCAGGAAGACGTAGTTTCCAGGGCGAATCTGCGGACAAAAGAGATTGATCAAACCCCAACATTTCACGCGATTCTGCTTGCATATACCTCGGTGATACCACTGAAGTCCTTGCGTGCTAGCTCTGTGAGCGTGCTTCCGCACGAGACCGTCGCGACTGGGACAACACTCTAAGCGAGATCACAGTGTCAGTTCGCCGTTTTTATTAGCTCACCCCACTTGGACACCACACACACCGCTTCGATCGACTGCTTAATGCGCACCATGATCAAGCGTTCAGTCTCTGCAATCTCTGCACATTGCTCCACCGTCGTGCACGAGTACGCGTGACCTGGAGATCAACATTCGCACAGTTCTTGTCAGTCTTCATACTGTGTTTCCCTCAGAATCACTCTGGACACACCAGCGTGCGAGAGGATTCCTTGAAACTCGAGGTGTTTGGAGTTGTGGATGCGCGTTGCAAACTCGACGATGCGCGGATCCCCCTCCTCGAGACCAACACGGTGGTAACCGACGTCAATATGAAGCAGAATCTTGGGCACAAAGTCGCACGACACGGCGGCCTTCTCAACAGCGTCGAGACCGTGTACCGAGTCGACCGTCAGCCGGAAGTCGATGCCGAACTGCTGCGCCGCCATCAACAGCTTGGTGACCTTGGCGATCTGCACGACCGGGTACGCGAGCAGCACACTCTTGAGCTCCTTGATGCCGCTGTGAATGAACTTGAGCGCCTCTGACGGCTTGGACACCGTGATTCCGCATGCGCCCTCACGCAGCTGGAGCGTGGCTATTTCCACGGTTTTGTGCGTCTTGACATGGGGTCGGAGTGCGACGTTGTGCGTGTGCGCGATCTGCTGCATGTGCTGCACGTTGCGGCGCACGCGTTCCTCGTCCAGCGCAACGCTCGGGGTCACCATCCACTCGCGCATGCTGTCGGCGTCGTGGTAATTGGGAAATGGGACCCAATGCAACAGTTCAGAACACCATTTATCAATCCATTCATGAAATGACCTTTATGGACAAGGTATTAGAATATAAAGCTCTTAATTTGATGCTGTTGGATACATAAATACTCTATTTAAGTAGTAAATCAAAACAGTTATGAAGTCTGGAAGTGTCAATGATGAGGCTTCAAGCCTCTGACTCAACAAGACCCCTCACTTGTGGCACAGACTAATCACGATGATCAAAACTATAGCATAAAAACTTCAAGTACACGTAGTCCAGAACGATAAAAAGGAGAGCAAACTTGGCATGCAGAAGTAGGTGGAGATCCCAACTATTAATGGCCCAAACATACTTCTACATCCAAGCTGGAACTCTTCACACGATTCCAGCAAAAAACGACTGCGTTTCGAGCCGAGTTTGCTGGCTGTGCAAAGCTGATGGTACTTTCATGCCCGTAAGAACATGATTTATAGCATTGTCACGCATCCAAGTTTGACAACGTCAAGCTTATCCCAATATTTCATGGTCACCGGTATTACCTAGTTACAAAGACAGCGAGTTGCGACGTGTTGAAAACGTACCGCAAGAGTCGACGCCATGGCAGTCGCCAAGGGAGCTGTGCCAACGGCACGGGGTACCCACGGCGGCGATGGATCATCCGACGCTCCGGGAGCGCCCCTGCCTGGAGCGCCGCTCCTATGATGAGGCTTGTGTGTAGGAGATGGTTAGAGGGAGAGACTACCGGTACTGAAGTATTTCGTCGCTTGTGATGAGGCGGGCGTTTGTAGTTGGTTAGCGATATCTATAATGTTGCGCGAATGTAACCCATGGATTGGAATGTTGGTGGGAGACGAAACTGGCAATGACCGGCGCACAGAATGCGGATGCAGGAGCCGTTGGGGGCGGAAGCTCCAATGTTGTGGAAGGAGGCAGCGGTAGTGCGGCGCAGATCGTCAACTCATCCGCGTACGGGTTCTGCGTCTTCTCGGCCGAGGAGCTGCCGCGTCTCAAGGCGCTGCTCCTAGAATGTGCTGACCGTTTGGGGGACGCGCACGAGGAGATTCGCGGCACGATCTTGCTGTCTGAAGAAGGCGTGAATATCCGACTGAGTGGTACTCGGCGCGCGACGGATGCTATGAAGGAGGCGCTTCGAGGACTTCACGTGGATCTCGCCCACATGGAGTTCAAGGACTCGTATTCCGAGCGGCTGACGCTGCCGCGACTGCTCGTCAAGTTCAAGAAAGAGGTCATCTCCATGGGTGATCCGGATGTGAAGCCAGCGGTTGACGGGCTTGCTGCTCATATCTCGCCCGAGGAGTTCAAGCAGTGGCTGGATGAAGATCGCGACATGGTCGTGCTGGATACAAGGTAAGGTTATATCGGGTGGAATTGGTCGTGAGTCGTTTCCTTCTCTGACGTGCACTCGCGAGTAGGAATGACTATGAAGTACGTTTGGGAACATTTGAAAAGGCTGTGGATCTCGACATTAAGAGCTTCCGCGCCTACCCGACAGCAGTCAAGGATCGACTCAAGGACGTACCTAAGGAGAAGCCCGTCGTGATGTTTTGTACTGGTGGCGTGCGCTGTGAAAAGGCAGCGTACACCTTGATTAAGGAGGGTCACAGGCGCGTGTACCAGCTGGATGGTGGCATTCTGAAGTACTTTGAACGAGTTGGTGGTGCCCATTACCGTGGAGACTGCTACATTTTCGATGATCGTGTCGCGCTGACCCCAGAGTTGAAGGAAGGCGATGAAGTCGCCTGCTACGTCTGCCGGAGTCCGCTTACTCGTGAGGAGCAACAGTCATCTGACTACGTGCCCGGCAAACAATGCATGTTCTGCAAAGATGGCAAGCCGGATGTGCATGCAAGCCAGCAATAACATGTCAAATGTCTCCCCCATAAAATATTGTGCCAATGTGCTCGTACGGTGAAATGTTTTGCGTAGTGCGATGATTTCTGAGGGACTCAGTAGAAAAATAGTTCGCGCTACTTCACAGCCCTTTCCCCCTTTCTCCTGCTTTGCTGTCAACTGCTCCGCTAACCCTTGCCCTTTCATGGTCACAACTTGTGACGTGACTCACAAGGGGAGTTGAGTGACGTCTCCGCGAACGCGAGAACACGAGGCGATGATCAATCGACCGTTAGGACGGCAACGAATCCAGTGAAGCGTCGGTGGTAGTACAGTACAAGAGAGAACGTTGAACTGCAGGTTCATCTCATGCACAAGGCGCTGTCGTTGTCGTCGTCAGTGCTTTCGGACGTTCATCTGTGCGTGAAGAAGGCAGGATCTTTTCTCTTGTTTGGCACGAAGGGTGTGGGGCAGTCAAGAGATGATGAGCCGAAGTTAGCCGGGTGGTGATTATCGGCCAATCACCTCCTCTTTTGTCCGATTTGGACGAATCTGGTTGATCGAAATGCGGAGCTTCTGCTGTGAAGTAACGCGAACACAAATCCAGGCGGAGAAGACAGTTCCACACTCCGGTTTTGTCACCGCAGGCGACTTGGCCGCCCAAGTTGCTTTGACGTGAATCGATAGCCGCGTTGTTGTTAGTCCCTGGGCGAGAGTGCGAGTCGGTCGGTCTAACGCATCGCCTTGTGCTTCGAGTTGTGCCTGCGGAAGAGAGCGACCGCAGCTGAACTAACTGACTGACGCGACACGCCCGCACCGCCATCCCCCCACCTGAGCGTGTGCTCCCCGCCACCACGTACACGCACGCCCTGCACAGAAGCCGGGTGGCCGTGGCCGGACCCAACGCCAACGCCAACACCACCCCCAACGGGACTAACACGGCCGCCGGTTCACCTCTTCCCAACTCCCCCCGGTTAGACCGCGCCGCCCCCATGGCGTCCCATGACGCCAGGAAGAAACCCGGTGAAGATGACGCGTACTTCGCCCAACGACAGTCGACTATGGACAGCGCGACGCTCGACAAGCTGCTCATGGCCCAGAAGAACCTCTTCCATGCCGACCAGGCCACGCTGCAGGCCTGGAAGCTCATCGGTCGCGACCCCGACTCGGAGAACGCCGCCGCTGCGCACCCGAATGCCGCGGCGGCCGCGATTCTCAATGCAGCCGTGCAGAGCGCCGCTGCCCAGGCCGCGACCTCGTCCTCCGCCAGTGCAAGCGCCCGCGCGCGGTACGCCGACCGAGAGAGCGACCTGTCGACGAGCCACCTCAGCGGCGCCGTTCCCATCTCACGAAGCAACCCCACGGTCCATCATGGCGCCGCGAACGGCAACGGCTCTTTTGAGAGCAGCCCCAGCAGCTCGAACGCGAGTTTGCTGTCGTCGTCGCCGCGGCTAGCGATGGAAATCCCCCGTCCGGAACTCACGGCCGCCGCGCTGGGCGGGAGCGGTCGTAGTTCGTTCGGCCAGTTGTCATCCTCGTCGGCCATCGCGTACGACCGCCAGGCAGGCACTTCCGCGGTCTACAGCGCCCGCTCGACCATGGTGTCGACCACGATGGAGGCTATGAACGAAGGCAACTTCCTGGCGGAGAATGGCCGCAGCAAGTCGTCCCATGCCAACCTCTTTGGCTTCAACAACCGCGGCGATGCGCCACCACCACGCTCGGACATCACGCTGTTCCACTTCACCGTGCGCAAGTACGACAGCATGTTCGAGAAACTTGGCAGCAAGAAGGCGACGATCCAGTTGCAGGTCGACATCGAGGCCCGCATGCTCAACTTCATCTCACCTCACGAAAACCGCGAGAGCTACTCGTGTGCGGCTGTAACAGCTCGTCCACAGTCGCGGCTTGGCATGCAGCTCAAGATCCAGACTGGTACGACGTCTATCACCAAGAAGATCAACTTTCTCAGCACCGAGGAACGCACCAACTTCTTGGACGCTCTGGAGCAGGGCAAAGTCATGTCCAAGAAGACGCCGCAGCCCTTCCGCACGGTCTCGGAGGTCACGCAAATGTCGGACGACGCGACTGTCGCGTCGCTCGACTCGACGCGCTCGAAGATCCGCGAGTCCATTCTCGTGGACAATTTCACGCCGCTTCCAGGTGAAAACGTGCTCGAACATGTCCAGCGTGTGACCAACCTGGTGGTGATGTCCCAGAGTGACCGTGCGGTACAGGGCGTTCTCAAGATCACCACGTACCGTATCACTTTCTCGCCGTACGACTCCTCGTGGCGCTTTGGATCCTTTGAGGTTCCTCTCGCGACCATCGATGTCATCACGAGAGACGGACTCATGCTGTTGATCTCGTGCAAGGACCTGCGCACGATCCGATTGGCCATGCATGACGCTTATACCAAGAAGAAGGGCTACGACCAGCTGCCGTCTACACCTGACTTCCGATGGCTCAACTCGCTCACACAGCGCATGCGTCCACCCAACATTATCGGTGCTCTGTTCGCGTTCGAGTATCACGCAGAGAAGAAGGCCCGCATGGCCAACAAGCCAAGCGCGAAAGAAGATGGGTGGCGTCTTTATTCGCCTATCACGGAATACCAGCGCCTCGGCTTTCTGCGTGGTGTCGACTCGTACAACCGCAAGCATGGGGTTGATCCGAACGTCATCACGTGGCGTCTGCTAAAAAACTCCAAGTTCCGCTTCAGTCCAACGTACCCTCAGCTCATGGTTGTGCCGTCGTTAATGACCGAGGAGCAGCTCGTGCAGTCGGCACGTTTCCGTTCGCGTGCTCGTCTTCCTGTTGTTGTGTGGCGTCATCCAGTCAACAAGTGCGTACTCGCTCGTTCATCACAACCCAATTATGGTATGGCTGGCAACCGATCCGAACCGGACCGGATACTTCTGAAGGCATACCGCGATTCAGCAAAGAAGAACAGTAACGGTGACTCCCCACCGCTTCATATCATCGATGCGCGTAAGCCTATCGCCACGAAGGGTAATCGCCTCAAGGGCAAGGGTGTTGAAAACTCACAGCACTATGACAACGCCAACGTCGAGTTCATGAACATCGCTAATATCCACAAGATGCGTGAGTCCCTCGATGCGCTGAAAGGTACGTTTCACTACCACGCTGATTGCGATCGTACCATCTAACCTTCGTTGATTCGTGTCTAGCCCTTGTTAGCCCCAATGCTGTTGATGATGGCGACAAGCACTACCACAACCGTCTCGAGAGTACGTAGTTCATCATTCGTCTTGAGGAATGTTCTCCATCTGATTCAAGTCTTCTCTGCAGACACTCGTTGGCTAAAGCACGTGATGCGAGTGCTGTCTGGTGCTCGTCGTGTTGCAGAAGTTCTTCATGAAGACGGTGCATCCGTGCTGGTTCACTGCAGTGACGGCTGGGACCGCACTCCCCAGCTCGTGGGCTTGGCACAGCTGATTCTTGATCCGTACTACCGTACCATCCGTGGCTTTGC
>KE463865.1:45386-58195 GCA_000387445.2 Pythium aphanidermatum DAOM BR444 | reverse complement strand
GCGCGTCGATGCGCTGTGCCATCTTCGTCTCGTGCCATGGTGGGATGAATGGGTTACACCCAATGGGTGTTACCCATCTGCGTAACCATGTACCCAAGACGTCTGATTGGATGATATTCGGATGCTGTACTTTCCCGCTCGTCATGTGAGCTGCCAGAGGTCAGATGGGCTTCGATCGGGAAGGAAGCGGGCAGTGGACTGGTCCACTGTGGTGGCGCGTGCATGGAGGAGCCGTCGCAGCGAATTCGCAACGCCTGATCATGGCCGCTGTCCTGTTCCCTTTGGCCAACTCGTCTGAACCAGAAGCGAGTGGTCATTTGCCAATTTGCCTTCAAGAACACAACCGCCGCCAACCAACTACCGAGAAAGATGAAGAGCTTCCTCACGAGCCTCGTGGTGCTCTGTGTTATGCTTGCAACCGCTGCCCATGCGACGCTACCGCCGACTTGTACGACGTCGATCCCGCGTGACTCGTGTGCGTTCTACAGCAACTGTCTTGAAGCGACGTTCCCGTGTGGACCAAGCGGCTATGCGCTGGGCTACGGTGGCAAGTACTGCCAAGCTTTCAGCGGCAACGCATCAACGTTCTCAGCCAAGGGCAAGCAGTGGATCTCGGATGTGATGTACTGCCTACAGACAGAGCTTGTGCCTGTTATCACGACGAACGGTACGGCACCAACGTGCCCAGAAATTAAGACTATCGCTTTCAACTCGCACCCAGCATGCTACGTACAAGCGGGCGTGTGCACACTCCCGCTGGGGGACTGGCTGGCGCTCGCACGGGTGATCGGCCTCCAGCAGCTCATTGCTGACCTAGAGTCTGTGAAGCAAGAGATCGTGACGGCGGCCAAGTGCTCCGTCAAGTGGCTACAGCTCATTGTCGGGGCTCTCAAGACCCACCATCGTGCATGAGCAGCTCATGTTCATTCTCAAACAAATAGGCGGTCTATCCACACAAATTGCAATTGTAAGCACAACCAAAATAGAGCGCTCTCACGGCTGGTTGAAGTGGCAGGAAACCTCCATTCAGGAAGATGCCATCGCAGGGGAAACGCGTGGCACGAGAGTGAGCAGATGACGACGAGACGATCAGGAAGAGAGCTCACGCTCCTCAGTGTGTATGGGTTGGTCGGAGGTCCACCCACGGGGGCGAAGAGCGGTGCAAGGAAGCCTCAGCAGCCGTCGGAGCGACCAGGAAACGCGGGGCGTCGCTTGGTTGAACCACTGCGGCCAACGGTGAGGGAGCCCCTTGCACGCCGGGCGCTTGATGAGGAAGCTGCAAAGGAAGATGGAGATAGAGAGGGAGAGAAGAAGGGGCTAGCGGGGTCCGATGTTCGAGTAGAGACTGATAACAAAGCGGTGGTGGCTCCAGATGCATGCCGTGTGCGGTAAGATCCCTACTTCGACTCCAATGAAGACGCTTCTTACACGAATTAACGCGCAGATGCACGAAAGTCGAGCCGAAGCGAGACGAAGATAGTAAGATCAAGGCGAGTAGCTCGTCCTCCGGATCTCCTAAGGTGAAAATGAACGAGAATGGCTGGGAGACACGTGACCCCGATGTGGTGATGTCGTTCTACGGCGATGGTTTCATTGAAGTGGGGTCTCGAGGAGCATCTACTAGGGGCGTTGTGGAAGTTCCGTTCGCAATGCACCTCAGATTGTTCAAGGCTGCGGACGATGTCAAGGAGAAGGGCGAAGTGTACGATACTAGTACAGGATGCTGGCATGCCGATCACTATCAAGCTCTTACTACTGCAAGTATGTTAGGGAATCTGATGTATCTCGCCACTTATACCCCGAGTTGAACGATGAGGGAGAGTTTGTCCGATGGAGCTGCTGTGGAAGCACGAACAAGAGTGTATTTGGTTGTCCCGTTGCGACACAAATTGAAACCCAGAACCTCAGCGTACAGGATCTTTTCCGTAGGTTCAGACGCCGATCGCTGTCATCGTTATCACTTCTGACATTGATGTGTTTATGAGAAGGTCTTCATCCACCAAAGCTACTTGCTTGTAAAATTGGGCGGGTACCCTCGCATGACAATCTCCGTTTTGTCATTTTCGACCGTGGTTTACCCAGTGGACTTCAGCAGTGCCAAACAGGTGCTGTGAACGCAGGATGTAGGGTATGGTGGAAGGATTATGAGTGCTGGGCAACTGATTATGACATTCCAACGGGCCGTTGGGTCAATTTAACTATTAGCTTCGACGGCTATCATGTTCGCATTTTTATTGATGGCGATTTGGTCGACATCGCGCCAGTGGTACCGTACTCTTCAAGCTCTAACTTTCAATGTCGGTTCGAGTGTGCGCTTGGTTGCAGCTGTCCAGGCACACAGTGGGCTTCACTCACAAGTGCTCCAAACTCGGTTTATGTGGGAGGTTATTCTAAGTATTCGAAATCCATTAACAAGTGGAGAAATCGATCCGGGTTCGTCGGTCTTATTGCTCAAATTACTGTTGAGAATCTGTCTCGCACATGTGGCGGGTTCGGCTCTGTTAAGAACAAGGTAGGAGGCATTGTGTTGAGGCCCGTGAAAGTGGGGGAGTTGAAGGAGGTATCTCACACTGCGGAGAAAGTCGAGATAGTAATTCACCGGAATGTGCTGTGGCGGAGAATATTTCCCCCCTTTGTACATCAAGAACTCAAGTCTTCGGTCAGACTGATGGACAACTTCTATCATGGTGCTCACAATGATATCATTCTTCGTGATCCTAAATCACTAGAGAATCTGCTTCTGTCCAATCTCCAAGTCGGTAATATCCACATAACCATTAGAAAGGCCACCGAGTTCCTACCACTTTTCGGTTCTGATCACGGATGTCGGTCGCAAGTGGAGTATGCTGCAAAATGCTACGAGTTTATTCGGTTTGTGGAGGAACTAAGCCCACTACTAATCGTCATAGTAAATCCAGACGACGTAGAACTGCCCATCGGGACCTTTGAAGTCTCTATGGAATTGTGCCGTTCACCTAGCAGCGCGTGCGTCTCAATTTTGCTTCACTCTATGCAAAATACTTCGTCTTTTCCAAGTCGGAAGGACATCAAGGCGAAAATCATTGATGTTCTCACACACGAAGCTCGAAGGTGAGTGTTAGCCGTGTGCAAATTCATGTTCTGACGAAGACGTAATCTTGTTGTGGCTGTGCTCTAAGATCACCAGGTGAGGACGTTACGAAACAAGCACTTCGGTATTTTCTTTCTCTGGCACAACAATTTCGAGGTGGACGGGAGAGGCAGTTCATGGAATCCGTCATGAATCGAAAAGCTGTTATCACAGAAAAACGAATCACGGAAGTTTTCCAACGAATAGGGTTCTATTTCGCTCAGTCTGAGCTACAAGACCTCATCCGAGCCTTTAAGACGATGCAGGTAAGTACCTCACATTCAGGCAACCCTCAACACCAGATATGACCATTCATCTCTTTTGGGTCAGGATGGATTCTTGCGACATCAGCACCGAATGGATGATATACCAACAGTCGCGCTTGTCTCGCCATCATCAACAGGGACGTATCATCTCCCTCTTGTTCACCAGCTATCGCTAACAGCGATAACGCCGTGTGACCGAATTGTGGCGCAGTCGCCGTGGCGTTTTGTTGCTGTGTTTCTAAGTTTTGATTTACAACTCCTCGAGTTCTTGCATGACGGTACTCCCACATCGCCATTTGGCGATTCATCATATTCTCAGTCACGCTTTCTTCATGGTGGATTCGTTGATCGGTTGGTTATTGACTTGACACAAATCCCAAGTCATGTCTATTGCATTCTATTCAATCTCAAGGTGAGAGGTGGCCACGAAAATGGGCAAGTCAACACAGAAAGCTCGCAGTATTCTTGTCATCAGTGCAGTGTAAAATCAAAGAATGCTATCCGAGTGGAGGTTGAGAATGGCGAAAACTTGCACCATCTTGTCCACTTTGAGGCACTTCCGAATCCAGAGTGCAAATGGTTCTGCCTTGGCGCACTGTATCGTACGCGAAGATCGAAGATGTGGCGATTTCAAGCTCTGGGAGGGAGCCTTCAAGCAACAACTATTCACTCCAGTCTCGAGGAAATGAATGGGCTTCTCGTTGATCGAAATATCGTTCCAGTGTATGATGTGATCGTTTCCTACCGAGATAGCCGAGACAGTGCGGATTTTTCCGATTTTGCCGCGCGCTTTTCGAAAAACATTCGATTTGGTCGAAATGGGAAGATAAGTATCATGGCTCTAGGTGGATGTGTTGACCCAGAAACCCATGGCCACGAAAAAAACTCTCCTATGCTTGAAGTCTCACTTCGTATACAAGGGCACACCGAGAACATTGTCGTTTACAGATCCAATGGCAGAGAAAAAGCCCTACCAACTATCCAGAGTGTCTGTAGAAGTGTTTTACGAGTGCTGTCTGATCATGGCATCAAGGAGAGCCTCCAGCAAAATCCTTTCGTTGTTGGTGTAAAGAAGGTTAAGCGTCCCGTTAACATCCGGGTCGTTTCTGATGAGACTAATGCCCCAATCGCAAACGCCTACATCTTCGTTGAGAAGAGTCTAGACCACCAGAGTATCGTCACCAACCTAGCAAGGAAGATTGTTCCAACATTGACGATGGGATCTCGCCTTGTATCTATTCGTAAACGACTTCAGAAAAAGAAGTATGTCGAAGAAGTAAAAGCGGCAGCACGCAACTTCGTGGCTGAGGTGGTCGACCTCGGAATCAGATATGCTCTTGTAAGCCTCCGCGACGCGAAGTTGGTACCCATTGTGAAATCTCGTGCGGTTCTCCGTCGCGCTATGCGACGAAGACGTGAGGCCATCATGAAAAAAATTCTAGATGCAATGAGTGAGAGTGAACGATCACGGATCTACTCGCGTAGTGGCCCTGTCCGGCTCCAACAACTGTACTGCCAACAGTTGAACCTTTCGACCAGTGAGAAGGAATTGCTATCAGGTCTTAGTGAACTCGAGATTGACGAGATTAGGAAAGAATTGGGTTTATCTCAAGAACCCGTACTCGAGGTAAATCCACATGCTTATGTAGAAGAAGTTTGGCAGCATCAACTTCAAGAAAATCGGTCAGTGATAGCATTCCCAGATTCTCAACAGTCGCCTCATGATAATCGCAATCTAGCGAGACGATGTGCGTTCATTCAACCCCCAGTGAATATCATACCACGAAGCGGAAAAACACCGAAGAAATCTTATCTAACGGACGAGAGTGGGCTAGTAGCCTGCAACCTGGCCCCCGGGTCGTATTCTGTGTATGTTTTTCACAGTGACTACTTCGAGTGGACCTCCCTTACTGTCATTTTTCCAACTGTGAACGCATCAGGCCTGTTTGGAAGCTCGCTATCAATGTCAGCGCCTCAAGAGATTGTTGCACCTCTCGAGTCATTCAAGTGGTCGTATGGTATTCAAATCGTGGATTTCTACCAGCAGCACATCACCAAGCTTGTGGAAGGCGTTCCAGTGCAGATTATTGATAAAGTCACCTTAGAGCAGACAATCTTCACCACGAACGCTGATGGTACCATTCAGTGGGATGTTCGGAAGGGTATCTATTCAGTCCGAGTACTCACTGAGAACACGTCGATCATTTACTCCGGTACAAAAAACGTCGTGGTGGATGGCGGCCGATACCATCCACCACGAACCATTTTCATCCCTGTCCTATTTGGAAAAGTTGCGCTCGAGATTGCAGTTGGTCGGTTTCCTGGTCGAGTGGATGTTGCACTCCAAGACGCAGTTCTAGAGATTGTGGCTCAAGGCGATTCTCGTGCTGTCACACGACCTACAGACGAAACGGAAGCAAGAGCCCTCGGTATCTACACAATACCGCTCAATACATTGTCGCATCACCAGCTGAGGCCGGGTGTATACACTCTATACGCTAGTGCTGAAGGTTTTGTTCCGTATCAAACGACAGTTGTTGTGCCGTGGAATGCTGCACCGTCAGCACCGAGTCGTGCGCTGATTCTACTTTGCCCCTTCGTTACGGACATGAAGCAGTATCTAATATTCTTCTCACACGTTGGCACACACCAACCAATTGATGCTATGTTGCGCGTTGAAGATCAACAGGTTTGTCTCAATGCTAATGCTGACAATATTTTAGCTGACCAATTAACTGGGATGTCAGGATGGATGCACATACTGGAGGCATGGACCTACAGCACAGTCAGAGGATGTGGACTTCCACGGCTTAAGCTCACTTGGAAACTGTTTATTCCAAGCGTTTTCTCTAAAGTGTCGAGAAGGTATGTGCACAAAGCTTCACAATGCTTTATCGCTTCTGATGGCGATGTGCAGGATCAAAGTACTTTCTTGGGATAGCTGCGGCAAAGCATCATACATGTACCACACGTCCGCGGGTACAAGTGTATGGGAAAACAGGACTCCTCATGGACAGTATTGCTGATGATCCAGTTGTGTGGGCAAATGGATTGTACTGGGTACCGTGTCAATGGGATGAGAACGGAGAGTTTGTATCCTTTCACACAAGTCATAATCACACGAACTCCAAGTGACCTGTTCCATTTACTCGGACAAAGCTTCCAGCACGTCATCGCATGCTTCCACTAATTCCGACTGGTCATCGGACATTGCATTTTGGCGAAGCGTCGAAATCGTTTCTGTCATGACGGCGATATCTACGGATGAGCGCAGTACTTGATCTGGGAGCAAAATGCTCAGAATCACAAGAACGAGAAGTACAGCATCCATATCTTCAGCAAAAATCGGCCACGACGTGAGCGAACTGTGCACAATATGTCCGATAATTTCTTGGGATGAGGCACACATCTTTGAAGCGTATGCTCGGATCTTGTCGTTTTCACGCACAAGGCATTCGAGTACAGTGAGTGCATGAACACTGTGGGAAGCACTCGCGTCGAGTAAGGATTCGAAGAGCTGGTCTACCCACGCATGATCGTCGAGCTGAAGAGGAATCACCACTGTCATCATGTGCGGAATTCGAGTGCGATAGGCTGGCTGCCACTTACCGCGAATGATTCGTCTTTCGAGCAGCTAATGAGAATGCAAGCGGTAGCATCCAACCGCTGACGCATCGCCTTACCCTTGGCGGATCCATTGATAACTGAGGCCATCAAAGCTCCTCCGAGGGCATCGGCAAACGGAACAATGGCCGTGCCAGCACCTACCGCGACACGAGTGATACCGGTGACAATTCTGGTTGCAGCCATCTGTAATGCACGCATTTGAGCTGTGTGTCTGGTCAGGTTTTCAGTATCCGCCTGCGCACCTTGGAGTAACGATCAAGCTGAAGAACTGCGCGAACCAAGGGAGTTGTCGTTGAGGTAACTTTTTCTTGGAACGCCAGGTCCTCAAGTGATTGTCGAGCGACAAAAAGCAAATCTCCGTGCACTCTCGGGTCCGCAAGTTTCTCGACAACTTGACTCAGGTCGGCAAAGTTGGTGATGTCAGCTGTCTGATGAATCAGCCACACAAGAGCTTCGACGATAACATCACGGATGGTCGAGCATGTCGCCTTGATCGTTTTCAATTCAGATTTATCGCCATCGATCGATTTGATCGCACCCTGTACATACACTGTGATTAGATTTGTCGACGTGACGAAACACCGAACAAGATGCTACCTGAAGGCGGACCATGGCACCTGAAAGGAGTGAGAAAATCTCTTGCTCGAAACCACTAGGCACAGCGTTGCGGAGACCCATATCACGAAGTGCCTCAACGCCGACAAGAAAGTAATCAAAGTCAGCGGCATTGAGCAAGTCGACGTTCTGGAGACTACGGATGAACATAGTCAGGAGACGTGAGCTCAGAAACCAGGGCCACAACTCTTACTTCTCCAGAAGTGATCTCGTCACTGTCTTCAACAAGCCACACTGATCGACTGATACAATCGCGCTGCTGATGTGTGCAATGCTATTGATGACACCTCGACGTCGACCCTTGGATAAAAGCCAAGCCTCTAAAGTCTGACCAAAGTGAATGCCGTCGTCACCATCGGGCAGCACAATAGACACGGATGCAGAGTCGCCATCATCCCCACGCTGGAGGATGTGGATGTTATCTTCGTGCTCGTTATCGTCGCTCGATCGCTCTTCGATGGCAAATGATGGCAAAGGCAACAACGCAAAGACAGTCTTGGATGGAGTCGGAAACTTCAAGTCGATGACGACAGCAATCGCAGACAGCAGTTCCGCCGTCACGGCATCGGTAATCTTGTCGTCAAGTTTTGTGGTAAGGCGGACCAATTGCGGAACGATATCGCGAAACACCATTCCATGGATAGCTGGATGCGACTGCACGGCGACGGTGAGTTGCTCACACGACGGACGAAGAAGGTAGTTCACACGTCCGACGAAGTCGTCACCTTCAATGCCAAAGAAGAGCGAGACGAGCCAAGAAAGATCACTGGTGACAGCATCCGCCGCGATATGCTCTCCAAAGGACTCGAGTAGGCGCGTCGTGCCCATCAAAGCCACCATCTTGAGACCGAGCAGAGCCTTCGACCACAGAGGAAAGCGCAGCACCGTGTGGAAAGCATCGCGGAAGCGCGTTAGTACAGGCGTCATAGCGCCACGCTCCGTCACGTAGCGAATGGTCTACGCATTCTCAGTTCAGGAGCCCAATCGCTTTAATAACCATCACAACGACGACAACGCCACGTACCAGCGACGCAGCGGAGATGAGAGTTCCCAGTTCCACCTCCTGCTCATCACTCAGCTGAAGACTCTCGGGTGCCGATGCATGAGGTGCAACAACTTGGATTGCAGACTCAAGCTCCTGCAGCAGTTGCTGCACGAACGCAGTTGTGGCCTCAAGGCCAACGGTCGTCGAATGAACTCGCTGCTGGACAAATACTGGGGCAGCCATCAGCATCCAAGGAGTCACACCAGCTTCCTGATGATACATTCTACGCACCGGCAATGCCTTGTCCACGCGTGCGCAGTAGCTCGAGTGCGAGAGGTCGCGGCGTGCTCGTCATGTTGCCTGGTGGTGAGCTCTTGGTCACCATCAAGTGTGTCCATCCTGGTGACAACCATCATACCTCTCATAATGCATACCCATGCCTTTTGGTAGAGGGAGTGTTGATCACTCGCAACTGGGCATGGGTTCAAGCAGAAATCAAGTGTACCGTAGAGTGAGACCCAAACCCGTCTGAACCCAGTCTTCATCCCTACCCCCTCCAACTCAAAAGATGGCATTTGGAAGTCCATTTCAGCCAATCCAAAGTCCTCGACCCCTCAAATCCAGCGGCTGATTCCCGTTTTCGAAAGTTCTCGGCGCACAAGAGACGGGCTACCGACTCAAAAATGTGTGGAACGAAGCCACGCGAGTCACCAGGGCGTTTGGTGTTGACGCGGTGCGGTCTACAGAGTGGCTGCCTTTTTAGACCAGCGTCGGCACCGATCGCGCACAAACCCTCTCGCAGGAGTGGCGTTCCTTAGGCGGATCCCTCCCCACGTGGCAACCACAATCCTCGTCGCGGCCCAGGATAGACCTACGTCCACAGCACGGCGCAATCCGCCAACAAGAGGTCCCAGGTCCACGGAAACTTCGGTGATTTCACTGTGGACGCCACATTGCAACAGGCCGTAGTGAAGCCATGCCGTCCACCTCGCCGTCCAAGAAGCGTCGCGGGATGGAAGCGACGTACGGTGGCAATTCAACCGAGAAATCCACTGCCGAGACACCGGCGCCGTCCCATGCCGCCGTAGTAGCCGACAAGCAGGCTGCCGTCCAAGCCCCGAGCTCGCCCAGCTCCGTCGATTATGCAAGCGACAAGTCTGCGTCTTCCACTGCGTCACCCTCCGACTCGTCCCGAATGACCCCGCGGTCTCTGGACGCATCGTCCAAAGACCGGCTCCGCATCCAGGCGCCAACATCCACTACGTCCGGCCAATCGTCCAGATCCCCAGCGTCCGCTTTCTCTGCACCCACGTCCCCAGCGGACGATGGTCTGGAGACGCCTGATGGCAGCGAGTCGAGCATCACCAAGCGGAAGCGTGGGGTCGACGATGCAGGCGCCACCACGGCGCCATCACCGCCGCTCTTCCTCGAGAAGACGTACGAGATGCTGGACAAGAGCGCACCCGACGTGGCGTGCTGGTCGGCTGGGGGCGACAGCTTCATCGTCAAGAACCCATCGGCGTTCGCAGAGCACGTGATCCCCATCTACTTCAAGCACAAGAACTTCAGCTCGTTCGTGCGGCAACTCAACTTCTACGGCTTCCGCAAGGTGCGCGTGGTAGACCCCGAAGTCACGGGCGGCGTGGACCCGAAGGACTGGTGGGAGTTCCGCCATGACAAGTTCGTACGTGGTCGCAAGGAGCTGCTCAAGGACATCAAGCGTCGCACGCATTTTGGCGGGAATGCAGGTGCTGAGACGGCAGCGCGAGCGTCGATTGACCGCGCTGAGATCGATGAGCTGCGCACCGAAGTGTCGTCGCTGCGTGAACAGATCCAGACGCTCAACAAGCACATGTACAGCGTCATGCAGATCATGATGATGCGCAACGCAGCTGGAGTCACGCCAGGCCCGAATCCAGGAGCGTATGCCACGCACGCGCTGGTGTCGCCGCACCACTTGGCACCGCCTCCTCCTCCGCACCACCAGGTTGTCTACGCCGTGCAGCACGGCCGCCCGCCATCTCATCCAGCTCCACTGCCTACGCCTTCTACCAAGAGCGAGCCGCGCGGCTTAGCATCGGCAACGACATCCAACGGGATGCCAGTGTCGACGCCCACGGGGACGTTTGCCCTGCGGCCTCTGCAATCCATCGTCGGAGCAGCACCTCATGGCTACGTGGCACATCCACCGACTCCGTCTGGTGACCGCAGCAGTGTGGACTGGGAAACCTTCACACGCATCGCGTACAACTATCATGCAGCGCACGCAAGCCAGGGATTCCCGACGGCCTCACAGCCTCAGCACACGGCAACGACGTCAACGCCAGCGGCTGGTGGCTCATCCGTGCCTCCTGCCACAGGACTCAAACGATCCCGATCGAAAACTCGGTCGCCGTCTAAAGCCTCGACGACATCGGCGTCCACCACGACTGCCCCAGTCGTTGGTGTGGCGGCTGTCGACTTCTCCAACAACCCCGAAGCCGTCGTGCGCCACATGAGCTACATGGTGTCACAGATCCGTGATGACTTGCTGCAGCATATCATCGCCCGTACACTCACGTTCGTGCGAGTGCAGCCTTCCAACAGGGCTGTAGGCGAGCTGTCCGATGAGATTGAGGCGGTGTGCGAGACCATCTTGGGCGACATCCAACAGAAGCTGGTCGATATCAATGATGCAGAAGCTGTCACTCAGGGCAAACCGCCTGGTGGTCCACCGTCCGAGACGTCTCACATGTACCGAGTCGAGATCCTCAAGTTCGTGTCCAAGGAGTTGGCTCGTGCGATGGCCGAGGCAGTGGAGAAACGATTACCGCCTGCGACCAAGAAGTCGCTCAATCGCTCGCTACTCGCACTCATGGTGCAGAAAGCCCAAGCGTCGCTCGAGAACCAAATGCGCGTCGAGAACGCCAACTCACCAGGAGGAACCAACACTACCAACAACACTAGCAGTAGTACGGGGACCGCGTCAGGTCGTTAGTATATCAGTGGAAGTCTTACTATGAATGAACTTGCAGTCGATGGTCCATTGGTGTGGTGTGATGTATGCACTTGAGTTCTCGCGTGCTGCTCACAGCACTCAGTTCACACAATCGAGTTCAGCGGTTGCCGCTGATGACGCCCTACTATAATGAGCAACAGTTTACAGCGGCAAATGAAAAAGGAACTGCTGGAAGCGCATCAACTCCAGTTGAACATCACATTGCACGCATTCCTCTCCATCCTACGACACTCAGTCAAAGCCCTGGCGATCAGCGTGTGTTGTGATCCTCACCATGCACGCAGAACGTATTCAGGTACTCGAGCGTGAGCTCGGTATGGCGTTTGCATTTGCGAACAGACTCACCTAGGAAGTTGCGACTTGGACTTCCTACAGGACCCAGTGTCGTAAATGCCAAACGCCATGCCGAGCTCGTATCACAGTACCTCAACACCCTCTGCGTTCTTTGCGAAGGTCGCGTCACTGGGCAGGCGTGATCGGGGAAGGAGCAAACTTGCGCAACTCAACACCATGAGCCTTCTGCTCTAGTGGGGTGAACACAAGACTCACGATGGCGAGTTGTCGCTACGGTGCACAGCCCACGCACTGCATTCTTCGATCTTCGCCGACAAATTGTAGCCGCGAACAACTGCAGCTCGGCGTCGGTCGCAAGAGCACACCACTCGGCTTCCAACTTGAAACCACGTGCCGCGTTGAGGAACGCCAACAAAAGGTGCGCCTCTTCCTGACTTGAGTGTGGCCACGACCACGAACAGGCGACGAAAATCAAGATCGAAGAGCACAGCCATCAAGATCAAGACATACCACCAGCACAGCCTCATCAGACGCCAAGCGTACGTCAGAGAGTCGCTGCTTTCACTGCGCTCATCGAGGCCCAGATGACCCAAGACGGGATTCACCCACCGTTGAGGTCAGCCGACGTCAGGATCGACACTTGAACAACTCGCCACCATGTGCCTTCTGCTGTATCGGTGTGAGGAGAGTGCTCATGATGACGAGTTGGTCCTCGTTCACGATCTCGTTCACGAGCTCGTTCACGATCTCGTTCTCGTTGGCGATCGTGTTACACAGCCCACGCTTTCGTCTCCTCAGTCTTCGTGACGAATAGTAGCCGCGAACAACTACAACACATCCACGCCAACTTCTCTCCCACCGACGAACCGATGCCGAACCTGCTGAGTGGGCTGGTGTGACTAGACCACTCGCAGC
>KE463865.1:19725-39470 GCA_000387445.2 Pythium aphanidermatum DAOM BR444 | reverse complement strand
TGATGACTTCTCTCTCTCTCTCTCTCTCTCTCTCTCTCTCTCTCTGTGAGATGCCCCTCACGTGCACTTGGATATATGTTGCTGATCTACCAATCCAGATCTACTAGTACAAAGTTGTAGTACTTGAAACGGTGCTGCTCCAGGTCAGATCGATAACTATAGCTTTCTATTACGTTTCTACAGGCGAGGCCGCCGCGTTTCATTCGCGTCGCCCATCTCTCATTCTACAATACTATTGACAGTGTTCTCGCTCCATGCTGCTCACATCTTAAAGCAGTAGCGGCAGCTCGAGTGCGAGTGGTTGTGAGCGTCCTGTTCGCTTGGTGTTCGGGTACCTTCGGCAATGAGCTTGAGGTGGTGGATGCGGGACGTCAGCAGAGGATGTGACGTATCCCCGAGGTAGTTACCTTCCTTCGTGATCAACCGCGACTGCATGAGCGACCGCAGCTCGCAGTTGTGCGACAGCTTGCGCTGGAAACAGTGGATGCCGCCCATCGCGAAGCCGCTCTCGGCCGCGACGTGGTCCGCTTCGTGCTCCAGTCGCCATGACATGAGCATGTTGCCACCGACGAGTCCGATGCACCCAAGCACGGACGCCACGAACTTGTTGGGGATCTTCTTGATGGCGTAACAGCTCGCCACGACTGACAAGGGGAGAAACGTGCCCGAGATGACCGAGTGGTTGCGAGCGATGTGGGCGCTTTCGTGCGCGAGGACGAAGTTGATCTCTTCCTTGGTCGGGATTTGGCCTTCGAACTTCCGACGTTCTTCTGGCGTCGCATAGAAGGCATCGTACAGTTCCAGGGGCAGTACAACGCATGCGCCACGGCGCCCAATGGTAGCATTGGCGCCGAGGGACGCGCCGGAAGTCTCCTCGCCGATACGGATCGACAAATTCTCTGGGTTCTTGACACCAATACGAGCCGCGACCTTGCGAACATTCACTGCAAACGCATCGTCGTCTTCCAGCAGCACTGAGTCCGAGCCGTGTGCAAGACTGAGCGAGAAATCGCTCGTGGGCTCTGCCAGTGGGTAGCTCGAGAACGCGTACATGGCGAGCGCCGAGGCGCCGATGAAGCGGCGCGTGAAGGCGGCGGTGGACATGATGGCCACGAGACGCTGTTTGGCAAGTGTCCAGGCGCAGGCGGGCGCCACCGAGGGCAGTGGCGGCACCATCACAGCGTGTTGGCTGCTTGTCTTTGTCGTCCACTACCGTGATGCTGGTGGATGGCTTTCGCTTAACGTGTCTCTTGGGCGGTGCTGGAGACACGAGCTGAGTCGTCAAGAGGAGCCGTGCGTTGCTCTGGCACCGCAACGGGAGGGGAGGGGAGGGGACCCAATCTAATGGGATAAAACGACAATACTGAGGGAGGTCGAGCGAGGTCGATGGCACAAGGGAGGCGAGGCGAAGAATGAGAGGAAGGCGATAGGACGCCAGGCAGGAGAGGAGGAAGCCATGCCATGGAGGCAGCGCCGCCGTCCATCGCCATGGCCCAGATGGGATCGACTGACGTGGGACATTCACTCTGGCGAACTGACTGGCCAATCACAGTGCTTGACGTACGCCACGAGCCAGAGCGATGGTCGAAACTTCTGTTTAACACCGTGCGTTTACTGGCGAAAACGTGTATTGAACGGGTGTGAACACGTATTTTGGGTTCCCAAATCCGTGTAGATTGGGAAGATGCATGGACATGTGGGGTGTATGTGTGTGTGGGTGTGACATGCGCTAGGGAATCTACAAGGCCGATGCGGCCATGACTGGGTTCACGAGCTTCCCGATGCGTTCGATGTCGATCTCCATGACATCGCCCGGCTTCAGATACACTGGTGGGCTGCGCGTGAAGCCGACACCCTGCGAGAGAGAGAGTGGTTAGTTGCCGATGAGGTAGAACGAGAAGCGCACGACGCTATACCTCTGGAGTACCCGTAATGATTAGGGTGCCACGTGGGAGAGTCGTGTCTTGAGAGAGCTGGCTAATGAGCTCAGCAACAGGGAAGATCATATCACCAGTCGATGACTTCTGCATGCACTTGCCGTTCAGATACGTTCCAATCTCGAGAGTCTGTGGGTCCGGGATGATCTCTGGAGTCACGAGCACAGGACCGATCGGGCAGAACGTGTCAAAACTCTTGGAGCGACACCACTGACCACCGCCGATTTTCCCCTGCCAACGGCGAGCTGAAATGTCATTCGCACACGTGTATCCACCGACGTATTTAAGCGCATCCTGGACACTGACGTTCTTGCAACTTTCCTTAAGAATGACCGCGAGCTCACACTCGTAATCGACCTCTGGCGGGTCCGATGCGATGCGAGGAATCACAACAGGATCATTAGGGTTCTGCAGCGTGTTCAGACCCTTGGTGAAGAGCACAGGCGTCTTTGGCTCGGGCATGTTGGTCTCCTTGGCATGCTTTCGGTAGTTCAGACCGATGCACAAGATCTGTGATGGCACAACCGGGGCAAGAAGCTTCTGGATTGTCGCCTGCTGACCTGTAAACTTCAAACTACCGAGAGGGTCGTCGTTCTCGATGAGACGCACAGCATTGCTGCCTTCGCTGACGCGTTGGCCACATCTTGTCGCGCCTGTTGTATCGATAAAGCGCACAATGTGTGTCGCGCGATCGCTGCTAGTAGTACTGGAAAACGCCATACTGCCGCTATAGGACGAAGACCGCGTCAGAGTTGAGTTCGCTCGACCCATGCACCGCTGTGCCACGACAAAGTGGCGCGCACGCGTCGTCGCGATCGCCATGATCGTCATGAGCTCCTCACCTCACGGTTTGCGTCAAAGGATTGATGAGATGGGACTGGAAGATATTATGTGGGCGACATTATGTATAATGTCGCCCACATAATCTAGACTGAGGTGGTCCACACAACCTTAAATGTAGCCATATTATGGCGTCATATCAATGCATTACGATCAGATGGATGCGGTTATCACGCTACAAAGACACCCTACAAACTGGGCTAAGTGAGGAGTAGATGCGAGGCTGAAGATAATGTTGCAGCGCCCCATAATGAGCGTATGCCACTTACATTTGAGGGTACGACATATCCGAGAGCACACCACAAGTACCTCGACCGCCAGTGCCGCGACGGAGGCGGATGTACCCGTTCTCTCCCCAGCGAGTTCCCCAAGAGTTCTTGATCTTGATAGTCTGAGCATCGTACCCGATGGCGATCACCGCATGATCTACCTGTGCGTTTGGGCACGATGCGACCACACCGCCGCGGTACTGCTTCCACACGGAGTTGCCAGCATGCACCGCAACAACCACGGGCTGACGGTTAAGTGTGCTGAGCAGCCCAGACTCTCCGTTGACTCGCCCCACTTGGCGAATCCCCACGTTGGTCTTCTGGCAGTTGGCGTTGCACGATGGTGCGTAGCCCGACCCAGATGCATACGGGTACTCGTTTCCGCGGCAGAGGCCGTTCCTTTGCATGTACTGGAACGCGTACACAGGCACACCGCCGTTGCAACCGTAGTTGGAGCGGTCACAGCTCGTCAACTGCTGCTCTGAGTACTTGACAACTTGGCCGCCGCCTTTTGCAAGGCATTGCGCGGTCTCAAGCGCTCCTACAGTAGCGAATGCCCAGCAAGATCCGCAGCTTCCTTGGTTTTGCACCGGTGCATTACAGCTGCTGGTGGACCAGTCGACGTTCTGTTGAAGCTGGCGTTTGAGCTTCTCCTTATCTCCGCTGTGCACATTCTTGAAAAGTGCCTCAACGAGCGACTGAAACGACTGAAAGTTCAGGTTCTTCAAGAAGCTGGACATGTCTGTGGTCGAGTTGGAAGGCACAGGAGTCGAGTCGTCATCGGAAGCAGTCTCAGTCTCAGCGTCGCCAATCTCAACGTCATCGATATCATTCTTTTCGCTGTCATCATCCGCATCACCGGCAACTTCGTCCGAACCTCGGAGTGACGAAGGGGAGCTGCCTTTGCCGATATACGAGTTCTTCACATACTTTGCAAACTCTGCCTCCGTCATGAGCGAGAATGGCGTATCAGTCGAAAACGATGCCTCCGGCTGCTCTTGCTTGAGCTTTTCAACGAGCTGCTTGCTCATGAAGAAGCGCTGCTTGCGATCTTCCTCGATTTCGTCGGTACTGCGTGCTTCGGTCTGAGGAATCCATCCGTTCTTCTTGCCAACATCCTCGTACTTGTGAAGCCATTCGTTCAGCTCAGTCTCGATCGTTGCCTTCTCGTTCAGATAGCGATGGTAGTCAATACCATCATGCATCTGGCGAGCGTTGGTGACGGAGTTGTGAAGGGCAGCAGAAGCAACCAGCAGTCCGTAAATCGCGATTGGGGTCTTCATTGTCGAGTATCGGTCTTGGTTTCGCTGTTGCTAAGCAAATTGGAAAGTGAGGTTTGTAGCCTTGACCCAGCAGACATCCCACAGGGAGCTCTAGGCAGAGGTACCCTGGTGGCTTTCCAGCAGGTAGCGAAGGCGTACTCCTTCTTGCCATCCGACGGCCGAGGTCCTGCGGCATAGCGAGGAATCCAGCTGGGAGTGGAGAATATGAGGCCTGTGGCGCCTCACTTCAACGTCTTCAGAGCTGAAACTAGCTCCCAACTCATACTCAGAGCAGCGACTCTTTCCTATCAAAATGTCATGTGGTTCTAGGCGTCACGTCTCTCCATGAATTCGTTGAGTCTAGTCGTCATGCTTACCACCCTTGCCATTTTGCTCGACACCAGCTGGACACTAATGGGTGTTAGCTCGGGGCCATGTGATACACGTCTCGTATTCTGGATCTTGAGGTCGTAGACACAGTGACCGTACAGAAGCCAACTTATTCTAATAAGTGCCTTAGAAGGCTAAGAGGCGGCTCGCAAGATGGCTGGAGTCATGCGTAGACAGACTCAATCCGGTAGTTTTAGTGCACTCCTCTACTTAGGTGTGGCATGAGGGCAACACTGCCCGGAAGCCGTATGTCAAGCCAGTCGATGACTAACCGAGCATAATACCACAGTGAACTTGTGGTTCGTTGTTTGGTTGCTTCCCAAGGTGGCTGTACGCTCACACTCCGATAGCAAAGCGCCGGCTTGCATGGAAGACACAGCTCTCAGCATCAAGTTTGGCACGGCAGATACAATACCACAACCGTATACCGAGAATCATCGAGAGTTCCGAGAAGCTTCGTGCGTCTCGACAGAGACTGAGGATGCCACTCAGCCCTTGAGTGCCGTCACGGCCTCATATCAACAAAATGGCGGCCCGTCGGCCATGGATACGCGCGCCAGTAGCCAAACCTCACACCCCTCGCGGCGTGCAGACCATCAGGAAATCGCCACACAACTGGACGGCGACTTCCACCACTGATAGACCATGCAAGGGCTGAAAGGCCGGACCTTACTTCGTCATCATCATTATGGCCTCATGCCACTGCCACAAGACCACAACTCAGGTCGAAAGTGAAGCCATGTTGACCTGGTGCTAGAGAGAGGACCCAGTCCTAAATTAGGACGCGTGTCTTTCGTTTTGTCGACTCTGCCTTCACAGACGTTCTTTCACGTGCTTCGCGATAGTCTGAGATCAACGGTACCGCATCCGAACGCTTCAGGGCATGAGGCCAGTGGCTGGGCTCTGTTGTCGGTTGGAATTGTCTGTGTCTGGCCTCCGGACCAATCGTCGCGTCGTCTGAGGGTCGCAACGCTGCGACGCTTGGGCTATCCACTTGGCAAAGAGCGGAAAGCAGAACGAGTCCTTCGAGGTCTGCTTGGCGCACGTCTCGTGTGTGACGATCAGGCTGCGTTGTAGAGCGATCAGCATGCCTCAATTGCTCATCTGTTTGGTCAGGACGGAGGGAATAACGTTTACACGGTAATCTACGATGTGGGTAACAACGCTATTCTTGTAATTTATCGCACTCCGATGCTTTAGTCAGTGCATATTTTACCGTTAGAGTCCAGTTTCTTGGGGGAAAAACCTCTCTCATAAGGTATATCAGGATGGCGTTTTTCGACAAACGAGGGTTTCTATGTGGACCACATTGGTATACAGTCCATGTTCATGCTGTGGAAACGGCAACACAACCAAGGCGAAGCAACCTCGCGACGGCTCCAGCCCGAGACGCCGGATCCGTGGTGCTAGGCTCGGAATCGAAGCGTGTCTGCGGTCGCGAAGCGCCTCTCCGTGTCCACAGGCTCATCTGCAGGCGACTCGTGGCACTCGTGGCTTCCATCAACGTCTAGTTTTCGAGAAACCGAGTGAGGAAACCAAGGGAAACATGCTGTCGACGGGCGTGGCGGTGCGGAAATGCACTTGTCTCGTGGACACCGAGTCTGACTCTGAAGACGAAGCGGCCCCAGCACTCGCGCTGATCCCGAATGACGCTCAAGACGCAGAGATGCGCGACGTCGCGAGCGATGCCGCCGCCATGGGGCCAACTAGCCTGCGCCGTAAAGTGTCTGGGTACCGCGATCCGATCTCCACTTCCACTGCGCTACACAACTCAGAAGCGCTGCGGCAGGCGCATGTGCTGCAGAACATTTTCTGTGCATGCTACGAGGTGGAGACCGTGTTGATGCAGGTGCAACGCCGTGAGCGGAACTTCTCGCCCATGCAAGTGACGCTACTCAAGCAAGAGAGCATCGCGACTGTGTTCCGCTATGCAACATCGACAGCAGCGAGCGATCGTCGAGGTTCACTCGAACAATCATCGGTTCACGACCCAGAGCGGTATCGTCGAAGCCTTGTAGCCACGGAGATCATCATCAAGTTCTACATGAAGGCAATGGCATGGCATGGTAACCCGAAGCCAGTGAGTGCACCACCATCTCCGAAAAACAATGGAGGTGATAAATCACCAAAGTCGTCGCCATCGTCTTCAAAAATGATGTTCTCACCGCCTAGCAGTCCAAGCCAGCAGCGACGACGATATAGCGTGGACTCGGTAACTCCGACGTCTCCCTCACACCGGCAAATTTTGTCGTTCGGTGCAACTTACAAATCCAAGAGTGCTGCCGGCAGGAAAAAGAATCCGTTCGGGCATAGCCATAGCACCAGTACCTGTAGCCTGCAAGATGTAGCCACAGGTGTGAACCTGAACGGTCTCGATGCTTTCGACTCCCCAGAAATACGCGGCTACATTATTCGTCTCGAAGATCTGACAGAGAACGAGTGGAAATCAATATTCAGCCAGTTGTTTAATTTTTTGTGGGAGTTTTCGGAGAGCGGTGATGCTCATGGGACCCGTGTCGGCAGCAACGGAATGCATGCTATATCAGAGAAGAGCACCACGAATGGCGTTACGGCTTCTGAAATGGAACCAGTCGACAGTATCTTGGTTGCAAACATGTGCAAGATTACGAAGCACTTCATTGTTTATCCTTCTGTGCATAAGTTATTGGCAAACATTGAATGTCCCGGCCCGCACGTTGATGGAGTCGCTACATTTACAACTCTGTTTCCTGCGCTTGCAGCGTTCGCATACTCGTCAGACATTGCAACATTGATCCACGGTGTCATTCATATTGCTCAGCGGCGTCAATACGAATTGGATGGGATGGTTCAGAGCCTTGTGTATCAGTTGACGTCCCCCACGATCACCGGGGGTCGTACCGGTTTGATCGCTGGTGGTTCCAACAATATTTTCAATCTCAAAAAGCCGTTGCATTACCACGAAACTATCAGCAATTGCGCAGAGATTCTCGTCAAGATCCTCACACAGCAATTCCCCAACACCTTTCGGTATTACATTCACACAAAAATCCAACTGGCATCGTTCGAAAGTGTCGAACCATTCGAACGTGAACTTTTTCCTCCAAGATTTCCCCCAAGCGACCCTTCATTGCATGCTGATATCAAAAATGCGGTCATGAGTGCTATTCTGGAGGATCCGGTAGCAATTGATCGAATAGCTGAAGTGTCGCTGGCGGAACTCCGATTCCTCGACGCCTATCAAGCGTCATTATCTGGAATTCCAGGAACTCTAGTCGTTGATGTTATCCGGTCTGCTATTGAGTGTTCACTGCATGATCGGGCTCAACTGGAGCTGTTCATACCCAGTGTGAATCGAATCAGTGAAGTGTTCTGCGCGGCAATTAACTTTCATCAGCATTTGACAACGATATCCGAGTTTGCATCCCGAGATTGTTTCAGTGACAGTGATTCAGACGATGACTCGACTAATCTTGATGATGATCACGCGGAAGACGATGACGATGGAGAGCCCACAGGCTTCGACTCGGATCACGATTCGCCTGCTGCCAAGCTTCCAACACCGCGTGTAATATCGATTGCGGACGATGTCGTAACGAGACCGAAGAAAGATAGCCTTACATCAACCGTGACTTCGAGCAGCTCGTCATCGGTATGCTTTTCGCCTACATCCGGGCGACCTGTCATCAATCATCGCCCCCTGACGTCGATTGAGCTCATCACGCATATTGTGGATTTTTTTGATGTTGTTATCCGTATGGGGAATGATGGCATCGACAATCGACTTACTCGATTGGATCTCTCGACCTCACTGATTCAACTCTTTGAAAAGTTTTCTACAGCTAATATTCTTCACTGCAGACTCCTGAAGCTATTTCTTAACCTTCTCGACAGAAATACCAGTGGCCGAATCAACAATCCGTTTCTACGTAGCGTGTTCCGACCGCCGAATTCTATTCAAGAATTCATCAAAAAGAAGTTGAACAAAAGTGCGAAGACTCACCCGTATGATCCACATCTATCAATCCTTGGAGTGAAGATAGACAAGATATGCAGTGCTCCCTCATTGCAGCAGGAACTAATCCGGCAATACTGTACAGCAACTGCTGGGTGGTCCGAATTTGCGTCAACTCTTGTTGCTCGCCATTATCAACAGATGGATGCTCTGGATGATCTGGCTCTTGCCCTTGGATCGAATGGAAACAATGGTGGAGGGCTCCTCGGAAGACGAAGCACAGGTATTGACGGAATCGAGGATGTATTTCCCCTTGGGCGGATATCTTCATCATCGTGTGATTATCTTTCTGGCGAATTACAACCATTTCGACGGTTACCAATGGAAAAAGAAGGATTTGGTTCTTCACAAAACCTCGCGTCTGGAGCAGATGCAGTTCATCCAACAGACATGCTTAAGAGTCGAGCTCAAAGTCAGTTCCCACAATCAATCATTGATATACTCCGGAACGATACATCAACTTCGTTTGATGCAGACGAAGATGATGCATCTCTCTCAGGCTTCGTGTACCAGAAGCTTGCAAAATGGGTGAAGGTGCAGTTGAAATTCGACAAGTCGTCATGCGTCCTGATATGCCAGGAAGTTCACTCAGCGTCGACTTCTTCCAGCAACAACGGGGCGACATCTGCCACTTCTCCTCCAACGAAGAAATCGTCATCATCCACATCTAAATGGAAACAGTTATGGAATCAACACAAAATGCAGTGGAAGAGTCGCCCCAAGAAGTACGTCGTTTGCATGGCACGGAAGTGGATTGCGTTTGGTCGCAGTGTCAAGAACCCGAATGTTGGTGCCTTTGGGTTTCAAATTGACGTCTTCGATCGCATTCGCGAAGAAGACATTACGTTGACGTTTGTGACTCGGTCAGAGCAAACTCGGACATTATGGCTGGATACGCTACAAACATCAGTTTTTGGAACGCGCACCATGCGCCAACGAAGCATATCAGACGGTGACGAGGAAGCGAGTATAATGCTTGTGAAGTGTGTCGCCACTCAGCGTGAGGGTAGCCAAATCGTCTATTTAGCAGTGCCAGATGTTCATGTGCTTGGGCCAGTCATCGCATCAAGTTTCTCTCTGAAGTCAGAAGTACCAGAAGAGATCCCTTTCTGGGGTACTTTTCAAGGGGCGCATGGAGTTAGCAAATACTGCTCACTGTTCAGGCGATGCCTTCACGTCGTATCTGTTCAAGAGAAACGCATCTACGCAAGTGGATATTCTGTCATCGTTGAATTCGATGCAACACTTCAAGCCATTGAGACGGATGCACCTGCGACACCCGTTGTGCGCAAACCTGGTGGGTCTGGTCGTCTCCACCTCCAATTGCAGCTTGCCCCTCCGCCAAACCCAGAGAAGACAGTGACGTGCTCGTTCACGGATACGTATTTGGTCAGCGGAAACCAAATCGTCTCGATGACAAGAACCATCGCAGACTCAGAAAAGCTCGTCAAGGTTCTGTGTGATGATCCATCCGAGTTAGAAGGATGCACCTAATGGAAATTCTAATAGTTGCGAGTAAGCCAAGCGATGATTTCTTCTCGACTCAACTGCCCATCCCCACTTGTGTCCAGGTCATCGAACACTTTGTCGATTTGTTTTGGGGACATTGCCATTCCCAGCTCACCACACAGGCGAGCAAACTCATCCCGATCAATCGAACCAGTGTTATCTCTGTCGATGCTCCGGAAAAACAAGTCAAAGCGCTCTTCATCATTGTGAGCATTGCCGTAACGATCACGCAACTCTTGATAGATACGACTGAGAAACACAGGCGGTTCCCACGTCGATTCTCCAGTCAGTCGATTCCAGTAATACTGACAGATGACAGATCAGCTCCCACTAAGGCCATTCCAGAAACGTCCACTCACCGTGTAGCCGTTTCCATCGTCGAATGCTTGCCACACATCTTGATTGCTCTCTGAAGAGTATTCGACTGTGCTTCTGGGGGTCTTCGCTACGTATTTGGGTCGCTCCCACATCGCTTCCCCTGTGCGTTTGTCGACGAAATAGTTACACCCCGTAGTCAAGTCGTAGTGCTTCTCGAAAAGCGACTTCAAGAAGTTTCGGAACTTGGTTCGTTCAATGCGAGCACGGTAAATACGCTGAAGCTTCACAGCAGCTGCAACTCGTTCTGGACCAGTAGCATTGGATGCAGTGCACCCAGACGATTCAGCGTTGGCAACCTGCCGAGCCTTCTCGTGGCGTGCTTTGAGTGAAGAGTGCACCATATACAACTCAGTCTCACTCATATCAGCTACCCACCGGGTTTGCCCACCGCTTCGATTGAGTGTAGAGAACACTATGCTGGCGGCTGGAGAAGCAATACCTCGTGTAGTCGTGGTCTCTGGGTGAAGACGAGTGATTTGGAAGCTAAAAGCTTCATGATGAGGGAGCAGTGACTCGAGCTTTGTTCCATCAAGGTAGCAGTACTGAAGCTGTGGCATGTGGTACAGATCTGCTGGGAGTTGGCCTCGCAGTTGTGGGTTGTTTCTGAGTTTGAGCATCTTCAAGCTGCGCAAAGACGAGATTTCTTTTGTCAATCTGCCGCTCAAGCCGTTCGCAGAGAGGTCAATTTCTACTACGTGATTTCGTTCCCACTTGACTCCAAACAACGGCAACTGCTGCTCTATTGAGCCTCGTAGCAAGATGATGTCTGCTGTCATTTTCACGGCGTTTGAAAGTGCTGTCCAGCCTTCGTCCACATGCCAGCAACCTCGATCCCCTCCTGTTTTCTGGAAGAACCGATGCAACGCTTCGAGCTCGAGTTGAACGTGTGACGTGTGTTTGATTTCCCGTCTTTTGGATGCCATGCGGGAGATCTCGTTCATTTGCTCCAAGGTAGAGCGCACACTGAGTTGAAGGGTCCGAGGAAGTGCCACGATGGAACGCTGAAGGTGAGGTATATTGGAGAGTCATAAATAGCGAAAATAGATAAGCTACGCAGACGATGAAATGATGGAAATGAGCTCAGTGGTGATTGCTAGTGAAGCAGAATGCAAGTCGCGAAGGTGGTGACAAGCGTAAGGCAGACGACAAACGATCCCCACTGCGGAAAAGCGGTACGTGCAGAAGACGTCTCCGGTTGTGGAGGGGTGAGCGGGTGCGAAGTCTTGAGTCCCCAGTCATCTGGGTCCGCTGATGAGCCACTGGAAGAGTTGGAATTTTGAGCGGAGGGTGACCATGAGGATCCCTCGTAGAATACGACTGCTGGCATCTTGGTCGTGACACGCTCCAGCGCCTGACACACAAGTTGACGCATTTGCAGGTCCGAGGCATTCAGTTTCGATCCGAAGTCTCCCGGATGCGACAAGATGTCTGTGATGAGAGGCAAAACGCCCGCACCACGCACCCAGAGGCAGCATGGATCACCCAGTTCTTCTCCGTTCGTCTGACCGTCGCCGTCGGCGTCTCCCTTGCACAGTGAGAGCGTCCACTCATATCCTGCTGCAGCAAAGGCCTTGCCGAAGTCGTTGAGCGGCCCACTGCCGTCCCACCTGACGTGTCCAAGAGCCTCTACGCGTCCGACGTTGTTCCCGTTGGGGATGCGAGCGACAAACTCACGTTTGGCGTGTGCGCTAAAGAGCACATTTACCACCACGAGACAGACGGCAAGGAGGCTTGACATCGCTCAGACGGCGGCCCAAAGGGACGAGAGGCACCTTTGCTCGTGAGACTTTTCCGAAGTGACGTTCATGCGGTCGATGAGATCGAGAACGGCTGCGATCCGTGGGGAGTGAGTGTCGCACGGGCGCGATGGTGTCTCGGCGTGGGGGTGGCATTGCTGAGGCCCCACGGCTCATGCGCCAATCGCCGCTGTCCGCACATGCCCACGTGCCATCCAGTGATGCTCTGGACGCATTTTCGTTCGCGTCCGCAGTCTGTCGATCGCATACAGAAGATCCCGCGTGCGAGAACGTTCCTCCATAGCTCTAGTCGGTGTCAAAGCACACGAGACACAGCGATTTCTCCTAGTGCATGGGACGCTACAGAGCAGAGAATAGGAGTCGAGAAACGTGAGTGTATTAGAAGCGGCTAGTGTCTGGTGCCTGCAACGGCACCGCATCCAAAAATGACCATGTATTTGTCATATCATATCCATCTAGCGCACGACACAACCGAGAACGAAGAGATAGCAATACACTTAAAGAGCCCCAGCGAGCGACAGCACGGTGGTGGCACCGACAATGGCGGCCGAGGCCGAGAGCGACGCCACCGAGAAAGTCGAGACAGCCGCCGAGGTCGTAGTGGTGGGCGAGCTGGATGGCGTCGAGCTGGACTTGGTCGCCGATGGGGTGGACTCGGACGTCGATGCGGACGTCGAGTTCTTCACGCTCTCAATTGGCACCCACTCGTACTCGCTCGAGCCGGACGCGGCAGCGTTGTCCGCAGGCTTGACGGTGCCTGGCGTGCCAGCAGACGCGCCACTCGACTTGCAGAGCGCTCGCGCCGACGCGAGCGCGGCGGCGTCAAGCTTGGACGTGGCGACACCTGGGTCCGTAGCGCCCGTGGCCACGGCGGGCGTGCCACCCGCCTTCCACGTGCAGCACGGGTCGCCGAGCTCCTCGCCGTTGGTCTGTCCATCGCCGTCCGAGTCGGCCTTACACACCTCGGTCGTCCAGGTGTTACCGGCGGCCTTGAAGGCCTTGCCGAACGCGTTGAGTTCCTTGCCACCCGAGTTCGGGTCGGCGTGGCCCACGGCCGTGACGCCCTCGACGCCGTTGCCATTCGGAATGGCCTTGGCGAGACGTGGATACGCGTCCGTGGAGGTAGCGAGCAGTGCCGTGGCACCGCACACAAGCAGAGAGAAGCAGCGGAGGTTCATGATGGAGACAGAGGGGCGCAAATCGCGGACTGAGTGACCGCCTTCCTCCTGCTCTGGCCAGGCGTCCACGCCTTTGCCACATACACGCAGCTCCAGAGGAACAGTCATCCGCGCCAGCATCTGCAGCCATGCCGACGGTCCATGTGGGCGCCGACTTTCGTTCAATTGTTGCTCCGTGCTGATTCCAGGACGCCAGCTGGCGGTCCCGATAGTGAGAGAGGTACCAGAACAAGGTAGACCGTTTCGGTGCTGGTTAGTGGGAGCAAATGATTGCGAGCGTGTTTTGATACTGGAACTGGGCACTCGAACCGAAATTGCTGATGTGCGTTGTCCAGCTGGGGCGCCTCCTCTTCACGGCTGTGGATCTGGCATTCTGGAAGCTGACGTCCAGAGTCCAGAGCCCCGATTATCCAGGAGCAGAGAAGGTGGACCGACAGTGACCATGGCAAGTGAAGTGATGGCCTCACCCATGGTTTTCCACACCGCGAGCAGGACAAAGCTTTGTGGATGAGGCTCCTGCTGGGCCTTTACAGTGCCGTGATTACCCACGGGCACCAGCACGAAGAGATTACCATGCCTCTCAAGGTACGTAGTACTGTACTCTGGTTGGATGGTCGGCAGTGAGCGACCCCAACTGGCGTTGGCGTGTTGTTCTGGCTCACCTTCTGGTGCATTGGTGTACATGAGACAGCGATTAGTGCTGGGTTCCTCGTTCTGCGTCACACACGACTTGGAATCCGTTGAACATGAGCTCATACTATGGGGCCTTACGTCGTGACGCGACGGGCCACCGCCCTCTCGTGCTCTAGCGCGATTGTGGCCTGCAGGTGGTGCTTTCGCTGCTGCAGCGATCGCATCTCTCCATCTGGTAGCTTCAAGGAAGACAGTTGCTTCTCGCGCGAGATCTCTGGAATCCGGTGGTTCTGGATGCCAGATCCACTACGGATTGGACGCCCGTCCAGCGTCTTGAAGTGCTGTCCAGAGTCTACATCTGCATCGCCATGATGAGCACACAGCACGACCACAGGATGGCCACCGCCGTATCCACCCAGAGCCACAATGTGGCTTGTTGGACTCCATGCCACGTCCAACAATGGATGCCCATGGAAAAATCGCCGTCCCCAAATGCTCGACTCGGGTACCGCACGGTGGCCCTGCACGCTCATGAACATGTGCGGCACGCCGTCCTCGGCGCCACTTACGACGTACTGACCGTCGGGTGAGAAGCAGGCCTTGACGAGGAGCTGGTCACATGCCACGCCCGTGTAGTTCTTGTGTAGCAGCAGGAAGCTGCGTAGCTCGTAGTGCAGTAGTGCGTGTGGATGCGTGAGTACGAGCAAGTGCTGCTTCCGAGGGTGGAGTTGTAGGCTCGCGATGCCGCGTTGACCCGTGCGAACAGTCTTCACCAACATGAACTGGGTGTCCCACACAGTGATGCAGCCATTCGCGTCGCCGCACAGCACTCGTCCGGACTTTGGGTCCATGCGGATGCTGTGAACGGCAGCAGAACTGACCAAGTGTTTGGTTGTCGGAGTGGACGACTGCTGCCCAGAGATGGAGATGCTCCAGACTCGAATGTAGCCATCAGATGCACCTGTGAGCACGAGCTGCGGCTGCTGCGAGTGGAAGATGGCGCAGTACACGAACACAGGGGTTGGGACGTGTTGCCAAACTTCATGAGGAGCTACGACACTGGGAAGCGCTTGCGTCGCTTCTCGTAGCAACCACAGAGCAGCAGATCCATCGGAGGAAGCTGAGACGATCGCCTTCCGTCCATCCAAGAGCAGCGACCATTCGAGCGAGTAGATCATACCCTGGTGGCTACGACAGCTCTGCCATAGTAAGCCGGTGTTGACCTGGTGGATCTGAATGGACCACTCGTCTGTCCAGGAGGAGGCCGATAGCGGCTGATGTACAGCAGCGGCTAGGAAGAGGCCATCCGGACTGAAGCTGAGGCATGAGCAGCCCTGACGGCCTGTCGGAAGTCGGTACAGCACACGATTGGGGATGATGCACGGCTCACCCGGCTGTCGTTGACAGTGTATCAAAGGGTCTTGAACGTGCACCACCGGCGTATTAGTTGGGTCCACGTCGCTAGCTTTGGAATGTTGGGTTGCTACCGGCGCCGCTGCCTCTATGGATTTGTCGTCCAGCGACACTGGAGGTTCCTGATTGTCACCTGTGGCTGTGCCTTGATCGTGTACGAGGGAGGAGGCTTCAGCATGGTCTTCACTCGGCCCACTTGGTGTCATGCTAGTGGGTGCTATCGGACGAATTTCAACATGTAGACTGCAGGACAGTCTCACTCGTGCACGTTTCTGATACTGAAGGAGAACCTTCGGAATCTTGCCAGCCGGATTCCAATTGAAGAGTCTTCGAGCTTGTTGCTCATCGAACCATCCCACAGGCTGCCAAGCAAATAACTGCAGACGAAGTGGCTTGTCCTGAGCGCTCAAGGCGCTAACTGTCGGAAGTCGAAGTCGCCCGCGATCGTTCACTGGCTTGAAGAAGCACCACGCAAGTTTCTTGTGCGTCTGACCGTGAGTCCCATCAGGTCCTTTAGCGTTCCTCTCACTCCATTTTGTCTTTTTCTTTCTCGGTTCGACAATCTCGAGCAACAAGATCACTTGCGGAGACAGAATCTGCACAAGCGGAACCCCTGCGAAGAGCTGAGATGCGTTCCACTCGAAAGCGTTGAGGAGGTGAGGGCTGAAAACAGCAGCTCTCGTAGCCTGTGGGGGATGTATTGGCATCCCAGTACACATGTCGACAAGGTGGAGGATAATGAAAGGTCTACCAATACTCTTCGTGCTCGGATTGGTGCTGCTGAATGGCATGTTGTCTGTGTGGCGGACAAAGACCTCTAGGTGGCTCTTCTTCGAGACTGGGTCAAGCGATTGTATAGTCTCTTGTGCTTCCTTTGACAAGTGCGGTAGCTGTGTTGGACTGGTTAGCGGACGGAGCGATCCGAAGTTGAGACAATGGCAGTTGTTGAGAAGGCTCCCTGTGAAGCACTTAATCATCGTGATTGGCTGCCAGCGACCCAGTGACCATCCCTCAGCCGAGATAGCCCTTTGTGCAGTTGTTGTAGTTGAACTCTCGACATGTTCTTGCTGGAGCCTGTTTGCCGCCTCTCGTAGTGCTTGTCTTGAAAGTATTTGCCGCTCCTTTGTTTTCTTCTTTGCTTTCTTCTGCCGACTCTCGCGATCCGAGGATGTTGTGTTTGCATCGTCAGGCCGGACGAGAAGCGGCGTGGATGAAGCTGCAGCTGGTTCCGCATTGGCAAGCACACCCACAGTTGCTGGTGGTGGTGTCAAGAGCGTCGAGTCTTCATGAGGCTCGGCACCGTCGGCAGGTTTTGCGTCGCCCTTCAGCGATTGGCGTTCCCGCCGAGTGCGGCCCTCGCTTTTGGCAGCCTTACTCATGGGCTGGCCAAATCGTATTCTTCTCCACCTAAATGGCAGTAATCGAAAGGTCGTTCTCGTATGTTTCGGTTGAAATTCTCTCTATGATGGTATATATACTCGTCATCACGCACAAAGAGGCTCTGTCACTAGTGTAGCAGAGCTGAGCAAAGCGATGACTTCGGACGGTCTGGTGAGTGCAAGACGAAGTCCACCTAGGTCGCCAAAACGATCGTCAGAGTGAAAATATTTGCTCAAAACTGGCACAAACAACGCACAATCTCGTGGACAAACGGGTTGCTTTCCGTACTGATCTCGATGTCTGCGAGGTATCGCTTGGCCTCAAATGCACGAAGCAGAACCGAATCATGGTGAGGCAGACTGTAAAACACCACACGACAACAAGTCCAGTCAGTTCATCCATCCGAGAGAACCAATCTTCTATGCAAACAAGATCTTACTCGAGAGCTGGAGCGAAGCCAGTCTTGGGACATACTGCCGCGATATTCGTCAGCGAAGAGCCGAAGAGGTAGCGCACGACACGTAGCATAAGCTTGATCTGGTGCCGTGATATCTTAGCCCTACGCAACCCAATAAGGTTCAGGCCAAGCAGCTTGGCGCGGTTGCCACTCGCTAGTCCGTAGGGCAGCACGTCGCCGTCAACGGCGCTGCCTCCGCCGATCATAGCAAGGCTGCCGATTTTGATGTTCTGCTTGAGACCGACCTGTCCTCCAATGATCGCGAAGTTGCCGATCTCGACGTGCCCAGCGACCATCACGTTGTTGGACAGCACAACGTTGCGGCCAATCTGCACGTCATGACCGACGTGAGCACCGCAGAGGATCCAGCAGTTGTCACCGAGCGAAGTCGGCGTTTGTCCTGAGTACGATGTGCTACCGTGGATCGTCACGTGCTCCCGGATCACGCAGTTGCGCCCGATCTCGAGCTGGAACGTGTCGCCGTGCGGCACGTGAAGTCGGTTGTGCTTCTTGTCTTGTGGCTCACCGCCGATACATGCGAACGGATGCACGATTGTGTCACTGCCGACCCGGGTCTTCCCATCGACCACGACATGGGACTGCAGTACGACGCCGTCTTCGAGCACAACGTCGGGTCCGATGACACTGTACGGTCCAACGCGCACATTGCGACCAAGTGAGGCCCCCGTATGCACCACGGCAGTCGGATGCACGAAGCCACGGTCGTCCAACAGCGCGTCGTTATGAAACGCAAGAGGCGACTCGCCCGTTTGCCTCGCCTCCTGCTCTTCGCGCTTCCCTGTCTGGCTCCAGCACACGACGCGATCAGTGCGTCACGATCAGTCAGCAGTAGTGTTCATCGTACGCACAGCGGCATGGTCGATAAGGTCCTCCATGGACTGCATCACAGCGGACGAAGCTGATGTCTGGCGACCATGCACATCGATCTCATGAGCTTCGACAGCGGCACTCAGCGCGAAATCCACAGAGCGCACGCACCAGACGCCTGGCACTTGAGCTACGCAGCAGCAGCGAGTCAACGGCGGCTGCCTCGAGCGGGCGGCAGCACCGCAGCACCGGCGGAACGAGCAGCGTCGCCATCACCATCTTCGGCCACACACAAGAGTTGGTGTCTCACCAGCCACCGCGTCCCGGAATCAGATGGACGACACTACACCTTATTTTGATATTGCTGGCAAATATGATTTACGATAAATACTACGTAATAGAGTTTAAATCCAGATTACAAAAACATCTTTTTTGCATTTGAGATTCAACACGTTGAGAAAAAAGGAAAGTGCACTGTATCATCATGGTTCACTCTACGATAAAAAGACATTCATGACGAAAAGGAGAAAGCTCGACACGCTTAGAATGTGGCGTGGATCATATCGGTGTACATGCTGCACGTGCCCGTACCACTGCCACCACGCTTCATGCGGATGTAGCCCTTCTCACCCCAGTTGGCGCCCCACGAGTTACGGATCTTGATGGCGGTTGCGTCGTATCCCACAGCAAGTACGGCGTGGTCCACCTGCGAAGTCTGGCAACTCGAGAGCACACCACCGGCGTACTGCTTCCAGGCGTTGTTGCCAGCAGCGACAGCGATGACGACTGGGTGCGTGTTGAGTGTGCTCACGAGACCGCTCTCGCCCTGGACACGTGGAGTGCTCTTAATGCCGGATGGGATCTTGGTGCAACCACTGTTGCAGCTGCCTGTACGGCCAGACTGACCCATCGTGTATGGCACATCAGCAGCACTGCACACGCCGTTCTTCTGGAGGTAGTTCATGGCGTAGCTCGTGGCACCACCGTTGCAGCCCATGTTACGGGTGTCACAGGTGGCAAGGTTCTGCTCCGAGAGCTTGACGAACGACGAGGCCTTAGTTGCCAGACACTTTCCTGTCTCAACAGCAGCCACAGTGGCGAACGACCAGCACGAGCCGCACTGGCCCTGGTTCTGGACTGGCGGCATGCACTTGCTCGTTGACCAGTCAACGCTGTTGCCGTCGTTGCCAATTTCACCAGCTTCTTCCTGAGCTGGGGCTGGAGTGACTGTCACTGGGTTCTCCGGGGCGACTGGGCCGACTGGAGCTACGGGGCCAACTGGACGAGAGGTAGGGGCATACGTCGGGCGCGATGGACGCTGCGACGACGGGCGCTGGGTTGGGACGTTGGCCGGGGCATTAGTCGGTTGGTTTGGCTGAACAGGCTGAATTGGCTGAACTGGCTGGTTTCCTGGGCGGTAGTTCTTGTTGAACCAGTCGATCAGATCCTGGAAGCTGTAGCTGCCCGATGGGAACATACCACCATTGGCGTTGTTACCACCGGCACGGAGCTCCGAGCCC
>KE463865.1:2409-12897 GCA_000387445.2 Pythium aphanidermatum DAOM BR444 | reverse complement strand
GCTCCAACGGAGTTGACTGGTCAACCAGCGCTTGCATGCCTCCTATCCAGAACCAGGGTCAATGTGGCTCCTGCTGGTCGTTTGCGACTATTGCCGCTATCGAAACCACTAAGTGCATCAAGAAGGGTGGTGCGGTCCAGAAGCTCTCGGAACAGAACCTGGCTGCTTGCAGCTCGCGCAACTACGGCTGCAATGGCGGAGTGCCTGTGTGGGGTATGCAGTACATCATGGTGAACGGTGTCTGCACAGAGCAAGACGACCCATACACTGCTACCAACGGTCAGCTAGGTGGATGCAACACCGGTTGCAACAAGGTGAACCCAGGCATGAAGGAAATCGGCCGTGTTGAGGATGAGCCTGGGCTGATTGACGCGCTCAAGGGTCAGCCACTTGTTGTCGCTGTTGCTTCAGGCAACAACGCTTTCAAGCAGTACAAGGGCGGTGTGCTTTCGTACTGCGAGTCGACGCAAGTGGATCACGCTGTGCTTCTTGTTGGATACGACGACAAGACACTCAAGATCCGCAACTCCTGGGGAACGTCGTGGGGCGAGCAGGGCTACGTGCGTCTCCAACGCTCCACCTCCGGCAAGGGTACATGCAGTGTGCTCACGGATATGACGTACGTCAAGTTTTAGAGGCAGTGAGTTGTATTTTATGGTGCATAGTGACGTAATGCAATGAATGTCAATCAGTACTATTGTGTGCAATCGATGTGGCATTCACCTGGTGTGCACCTGGAATCATCTAGAAAGGCTTGCCCTGGAAGAAGTTGTTGATCATCTCGAACGACACCTCAGGCTGGTCCATTGGCACCATGTGGCCGGCGTCGAAGATGCGGATGAACGCGAGGTTCTCGAAAGAACGAATGAAACCAGCGTTGGCGTTCGCCTTGGTCACGAACACGCGGTTCTCAGCGGCGTTGTACTTGGCCTTGCCGCTCCATTCAAGAGCCTTGACCCACGCATCGTTACCCACCCAATTACACATGAGATCGGCGTCGCCCGCGTAGATAAGCACGCGCACACCGCTCTCAAGCAATAGCTTGACGTTCGGAGCGAACGAAAGCATTTCGTCGAGGAGGAAGCGCTGGCCGACGTCACCGTCACACTCACGCCACGCCTTCGTGTGCTTGGAGTCAACGCCCAGAGCCTTTAGAACTTTCGGTGAGTTGAGGTATTTGATGATGTGGTCGAAATGGAAGCAGTCCATCACGTTCTCTTCGTGACATTCCTGACGAATATCGTACGGGTTGCGACCAGCCGTCATGTACGGAGCCTCCAGGTGCTCACCACAGTACTCCAGCGCCTGAATACACGCATCGTCATCCGTCTGACACTTGACGTTGAGTTCATGGCAGATGGGCTGCGCTGTACGCATGTCCTCGATCTGAGCCTCGGAGAGCAAGGAGATGTTGTACGTGTTGAACGCCATGTCGACGCTGAAGTCGTACTGCACGATCGGGTCCGTGATACCGTTACCAATAGCGATACCGGCAAGGTTGATGTGCACGGCACCATGATGCTTGCGACGAAGGGCGTTCTGCTGGACGATGTAGCTTGCAGCCGCTGGGACGTAGTGGCCGCCGTAGCTCTCGCCTGTGACGAAGAACTCGCGATCCGCGAGGTCTGGGTGCTTCTTCAGGAATTCCTGAAGGAACCAGTAGATGTTCTCGCCCACGTTCTCCTCCGTGCTGTCGTAGTCGTCGTCGCTTCCATACGAGTAGCCCACGCCCGTTGGCTGGTCAAGCCAGATCACATTCGCCTGGCGGTTCCACGAGTATTCGTTGAGCGTGGTCGTCAGGTTCGTCTGGACGTGGCACGGGCCATTCTCCGCGAGCAATGCCATCATACTTGAGCAGCCAGGTCCTCCCGTAAGCCACAGCACAAGCGGGTCCTTGCTCGGTTCACTACGAGACTCGACAAACCAGTAAAAGTAGTGGTCGTCTTTCTTGTTCGGGAGCTTGATGTAGCCCGTCTCGTGCTTGGTGATGCCGCAAAAGAACTCGTCCTTGTCCCCCTTTGCCTCGGTCTGAGTCTCTACCTTCTTAGCGTTGTTGCTCACCGCGTCCTTGGTCGTGACGATCTGTGAGCCCGGGGAGCTCTCGCGCGTCACTGCCAACAGTGTGAGCAGCAGTGCGAGTCCCGACACAGCCAACAGGAGACGATGCGTCTGGCGGTTGCTACTGCGCCGAGTGGCTGCATGCGCGCTGCGGCCATCGCCCGCGACCGCCACAAGCGGCGTGTTCTCCGACGTGCGCGTCATGACCAGCGAGGAACTCGACGAATGCCATGGATGCACTTATGACGCAGGCTATTGGCGGCACCTTTTGATATCATTGGTTGAAATGTAATTGAAAGGAAACATGATTGGCGGATATTGTGCTGTATCGTTCAAAAAAGTCAGCGAACAACTGTGTCGTGTACTGTACCCTCACTTCACACCACAAGTGTAACCGGACCATCATTCCGCTTGACAGAGGCGAACTTAAGGAATGCGCACTTAGTCCCGTTCGAGTTTCCCGCCCCCAAGCTTCAAGACACGATGGAGGCGCTTGGTGATGCTCGCATGTCGCTACGTGTCTACGTCCTCAGGTGCGTCGTGGACATTAGGGAGGATGTCGAGGAAGCTTGCTAACGCCAACTGAAACACAGGGCTGCAGAGTTGAGACCTGTGGACGATCTGGTACGGAATGAACTTGGACGGCGGCTTGCCAGCATTGCAGACCGTGATTTGAAGGCGCTGTTGCACCACACGATCGTGGCACAGTATTACAAAGCGCAGCCTGCATACCCGCGCTCTTCTTGGTCCTTGGATCGTTCAATGGCAGTGGTGAGTTGGCCATGTTGTTCTGTTTTTTTGGTACTGAATCGGGACTGATGGGTGTGGCGCCGACAACAGACCGAGCTAATCGCAGTGGTTATTGAACGTCTATTGGTGCGCCGTAGAACTGACCCAGACGATGCAAATATCCTCACGCTAGGATATCGGGAGGTAACGCCTGGGTCCAATGGCCATCGCGTCGCGATAACGAACTCCGTGATGTGCTACTATCCAAATACGCTTGTGGCAACGTTGAAAGAACCAGTGTGGGAAAAGCTTCACGAATTGGTCGGAGACGAGCTGCTTATTCATCTTCTGCTCAATTACTGTGTCTTTATGAAGACCCCGGGTCCAGTCATCAGTCAGGTGCAGGTATCAATTCGCTCTTGCTGCTGGATGAGGTGTGCGTTCTAAAAATTTGATGCCTGTGTTCAAGATCGCAGGAAAGAGTCTTCGTTGGTTATATTTCACGCAACAGCCAACGATTCAACAAGCAAAAAAACGCAAGCGAGCAGACTTTGGGTCGCTGGAAACTGCTCAGGGCAGGAAAACTACTGTATCGATCAATCAAGTCATGTACGCTCGGCACTTTCAGAAGCGACGATTACTTGCAAACACAAGTCTTGGGGCTCACATTCCAAAAGGAGCAGACGTATCGCGACGACTGGCTTCAAAAATTATCACAAGTATATTCCCTGAAGAAGCTGGGAAAAGAAGACTCTCCAAGCGTCTCGTAAATCTTGTCCCCCTCGTTCAAGATATGATTTTGCGGGTTCAGCAATTCGAAGAGAAACCATTTTTGGATCCAATTAAGGTGAACCTGTTGTCGTCTCAAGCGGGATTCGGAGCAAGGTCGTTGTCGATTCCAACCCGCAATGTGCGATGGAATCCAGATTTGCTGAGCGCAACGGATGACGGCTACATCACACAACCCGAATCACCTGATCGAATCATGGAACGGAAGCGAAAACGAAGAGAGGGTGCAATCGAAGCTGTATCCACTTATGCATCATCTAGTGATTCCTCGGTTAAAAGGAGGAAGCAAGTCAGGTTTGACACGGCACATTCTGTCGATAGAAGTGAGCTGGAGACTTCATCTGCACTTACACGCCTCACTGGACTTCAATCGCATCGCGAAGACATCACGACATTATTGCACAATTCCGTTCCAACAAAGCGGATCCAACGAATGGTACGCAAGTTGGTGTCGACCATCGTACCGAAGGCAATTTGGGGTGCAACGACACGAGGTTGCAAAGATCAGAGAACCAACTGGGAGGAAGTGGTACTATATCTGAAGAAACTTATTCAGTCAAAGCAGCACGACTCTATCTGTGTGGACAAGGTGCGTGTCAAAGTATGTTTTGGGCCGAGCCATCGATGCGACTGATCACTCCACCCTTACAGGTTGCGTCACGACTTCGACTAAAAGATATCACATGGATGGATGCTTCTGGCAAATCTGCGTGGTAAGTCTCGTGCGTACAGTGTCCGCGGACAAGATTCTAATTTCCCATGAGATATCTTAGTCCGCCGAATGAGCTCGCGAAGCGGAAGAGCATTGTTGTGCAGCTTCTACATTGGGTCACGCTTGAGATAGTATTTCCGTTTCTTCGAAGCTGTTTCTACGTTACTGAATGCGAAGGTTCTGCGAACGAGGTTTACTACTATCCGCGTGAGGTGTGGAGCGCAGTAAGGTGGGTGAACAGTTGCGCATCACTAACCTGCATTGGAAGGGAATCTAACTTTGTCATCGTAGCTCACTCGCACTCCATGATCTAACCTCATCGATTATGAGGCCTGTTAGTCGTGCCGAATTGAATCTGACCTCGAAAGAGCTTGCCACATCTCGACTGCGATTGCTTCCGAAAGTCAGTGGTGTTCGGCCACTTATCAATTTGTCAGGAAAAAGCGTAGACAACAACCTATCGGTCAACAAGACCATGGAGTTGGTGCATCGGGTTCTACTTTATGAAATTGATCGACAGAAAACGCGGTTCCTTGGATCCACTGTGCGAAATGTGGACGAGATAACCTTTAAACTTGAAAGTTTTTTTGCCGAGATCGACAAATGCGGATGCCAGCAACGCAAACAGGCGAACACATTCGTTGCGACAGTTGATGTTGAAAGATGTTTTGATACTATTCGGCCGAAGAAGCTTTTGCACATACTCAAGAAAGTATTTGTGGAGGACGAGTATCTGATCCGTAAGCATTGGGTATGCAAGGGATCACACTACAAGATGGAAAGACCTGCTGGACCCTCTGGGGATCTGAAGGGTTTCACTTCTCTAGTTCGACAAACCGGGAAGAGACCGAACGCCGTCTACGTTGATGGTGTCTTGTACGACTACATAAAGAAAAACGACATTTTAAGGCTGCTTCGTGAGCACCTCACCGCCAATACAGTCCAAGCTGATGACCAGGTTTTTCTACAAGCCCAAGGAATTCCCCAAGGTTCTGTTTTGTCCACGGCACTATGCAATTTGTACTACGCGTACTTCGAGAAGAGCTTTCTATTGAAGAAGCTCGACGTCTCTCAGCCTGTGGATCCAACCACGATGAAGTGCAATCACAACCTCTTGCTACGATACACAGATGACTTTCTGTTCATTTCGACGAGGGTCACAGAGGCTCGACGATTTACTGAGCTTCTTCACCAGGGGAATGACGACTACGGGTGCTATGTCAATTTCAAGAAAAGCCTTGTAAACTTCCCAGCTACTGTGTCCGATGCGCATGGTGTGCCACGAACAGTTCCACGATTTGATGAGACTGCTAACGGATTTGTGCCATGGTGTGGGCTGCTAATCGATCCCACAAACAGGCAGATTTACGTCAATTACGAGAGGTAACCCAGGTTATGTCCACCATTTACCGCATCAACTAACGATGCTCTTGCTGTTTTTGCAACTGACTCAGACTTACTCTGCATGCAATAGCAGCTTCCATTCCGGTCGACGAGACGAAAAGTATGAGGGAAGTGTTGGTAAATAGGGTGCTTGCTGCTGTTCGACAACGATGGCATCGAGTGTACTTCGACCCAACACTTCTTCTGCCATCTACGATTCAGGTTCGTTTGTTTATCCTCTTGGGTATTTTGGATGGTTTAAAAGTCAATTGCTGCTGGGTCTAGATCAATATCTTCCAGCTCATATGCCTCGCGGCTTTGCGATTAATCCTATTGGTGGATAAACAACTTCCTCAAGAAGAAGAGACGCCAGTAGCGTTCATCACGAGTTCGATCTTCTCGGTTGTAAACAAGAATGCTCGTGGGATCCTTCGCACCCTTACACCAGGTCGTTGTGTGGCTAGACGCGCAATCAATCACCTCATCTGGATTACCGGTCTGCAAAGTTTCATCGTGGTGATTACGCACTGCAAGCTTCGTGGAATCAATCGAACCCATCGAAAGGTCGCGTGCCCGAGCATCTCATCGCCGTCTTCATCGCGATCTCAATGGGCTCTCGTCGTGGATTCGTTGACTCGAAGGCAACATCGCTTACTTGCGCTTGAAGAAACCACATTTGGTGAGTCCCACACGCCTCGTCCTCTCGAAGTCACCTCCCTTCTCGACCCAGCTGCGCTTTCTGAAGACTCTCGGAACAAGCAGATCTGGCAATGGCTCGACGCGTACAGTATTCGTTCCGCGAAGAACAACTCATTGAGAACATGAAGGACGGCTCCTGCTTCGTCGCACGTGGTGCTTCAAATCGCCAAGTGCCGGCAGAGAGCCACAAGTCATTGCGAGCAGCAACTGCATCGAGCGTCTGAACACCTGGCAATGTTCGGAACAGTGCGGTCTCTGTTCTTGACGGAGATGGGAGGATTGCGTCTGGGCGTCATTCCTCGCGACATACTTCTCCGGATGTGCGTATACTTGCCAATACCTTATCCGGATCAACCCACAAGCTTCGAGCCGGTTGGTGGGTGAGATGTGTATACACGACTATACGACAGCGTATACAACTGTAGCTCGTCCCGCGTTGCTCTCCGTAATCCACCTTCATTCTGCCTCGGCAGTGCCCCAGTCACACGGCCAGATGCTCCATGCAGCCTGGTTGACCAGCAGTTGCTCAGGAGCTGCACACGCCTGCTGGCAGCCGTAGAAGCCGTCTTGGACATCGTCATCCCCATCAAAAGAACAGTTGAGCGAAAGCGAGAGCACCGACCTCCGCATCGCTCCCGCGGTATTAATCACCATGGACCACTCGGCGTTCAACTGGACGGTCGCATATGTCGTGGCGCTGTCCATAGCAATGGTCGGCACGTTCACCACGCTGCTACTGGCGTTCCGTCAATTGAACGTCACGGAGTCGGCAGTGCAATATGTGATGTATTCTTTGTGCCGCGCCTACTTCATCTACTCGGCCTTCCGATGGACATTCTACGTTGGAGTACTCTGCAACTGGAACGGTGTGCGCGATTACTTGGACGGTTTTGACAACGGACAAATGGTTGGCGTGCGCATCGTGTATGCTGAAGCGACGAAAGGAGGAACAAAGGGAATGGTTTTACTCGTCGCGTTTCTTGGTGACGTCGCGCTGCTGTGTACAACATTTTGGATCATCACGATGGCTTTTGAAATGACTCGGCTGATCGCGAAAAGTATGGACCGAGGCGCTGAAGAAGAACGCAAAGCGATGCGCTACCACAATCTACGCACTTACGGTTCAGCTCTTCTCTTTTCTTCCCTCATGCTCGGCTCTGCTTGGCTATGCCCAGGTCAGGAAGCCGTTATTCAGCATGTCGCTTTTGGTTTCCAGCTACTCTCAGTGTGGTTTTCTTTTGTATACCCGTTGATGTGTACAATTCACCTGTCTGTACGGAAGCGGATGGCCTCAGTTGTCAACCCTTACTCACTCATGCTTCACCAACGTATCAAGCGTCTCGTGATCGTTTACTGCGTGCTCGTGTTCCCAGCATGTCTTGTTGAAACGATCCTTCTATTTAACGCCAGAATCCCCGACTTGTGGATCGGTATTTCCCAGTTGCTCTATTATTTTTCAGGTGCTGGAACAGCTTTTGTGATGGGAGTAAGCGTTACGTGTTGCTACCGAGCACTGCAGCCCATTATGCCAACATCTGTGTACGAACACTTACTGGAGAACGGCTACTTTCCCGAGGAAGTCTTGTATGACCCGAATATGATTGTTGAGCCTCCGACAGAGAGACCCATTTTCGTTTGCACCGACATTGAAGGCTCAACTGCACTGTGGGCGTCTTCTCCAGATGCGATGTCTGAAGCACAGTCGCTTCATGATGATTTGCTTCGAGGAGAGCTTATCCGTTACCGGGGATACGAAATCACGACTGTTGGGGATGCCTTTCAACTCGCTTTTCACGATGTATCAGATGCAATTGCTTGGTGCATTCATGTCCAAGAAAAGCTCCTCAAGGTTTACTGGCCCCCTGAACTTTCGAAGAAGGACTCATCGGAGCGAGTTTACGACATTTGGGGGCGTCTTGTATTTAATGGACTTCGTGTGCGTATGGCAATTCATGACGGTGATGACAAGCTTATATGCTCGAAACACCCAACGACAGGCAAGATGACATATCTTGGTGTGAGCGAAATCATTGCCCGCGAAATGGGTGATTTGGGCCGCGGCGGCCAAATATTTATTAGTGATTCAGCTTTGCGAATCTACCTCGAGCAAGAGAAACTTCAGATGCAGCATAGAGTACACGAGACATTTCACACCGAGCGACAAGAGGAGCCATTTCGAAGCCCCGAGATGCAGATCTCTTTTCCAGTTCACCAGATCATTGCGAAGTCAATGGGGGATCGCTTCCAGAGAGAACAAGAATGTCGTCCCGATCTCATTGCTGCTCGGATGATTATCATGCGGGGTCACTAGAGGGTTCTGCAGATCCACCACAGTATTTGAAAGGGTTGTATTAGTACTTGTAGGTTTGTGCATTACGCGAAACGGATGTAAAGTAAGATATGGATAACATAACGAGAGCGAACAAAGCAGGGGATCGAAGTCTTCGTGATCCCACCCAATGCCTTCCCTGATGATCAAGGGAGAAACAGACACAAATACGAAGTGGCGAAGACGACGGTGTGCTGTACAGAATTCGAACTGGTACAATGCGCCTCACCTCAATCAGATTTTGGGTGAATGCGCAGTTACTTTAGTTCTAGGTGACGGCACTGAAGTTCTCAATTCCTCAAAAGAGGCGATCAGTTTGCCACGTGCTGCACGAGAAAACCCAGTTGGCGTCCAATGGCTACCAAGGAAGCTCGCTGTTCCCGCTGTGTTTTGATATGCCAACTTCACGCGCTCTCGACTGCCAGTACACACGAGAGCACTGTGTTGTAGAGTGTGCCTCTGCTGTCCATGATGGACTCCATCATTACTCGTGTGTCGTCTGCCGATGCAGAGAGCACAGCAGATTGCCCCGAAAAGGCTCAGGTACCGTACCGATGGACATACTACGACTAGAAGCATGAGCGCTAACTGTGGCAACCTGGCGTAGTTGTTGTCATGACATCAACGGCACGAGCAGATGTCACTTCATGTCCGCCCCCAGATGACTAGTTCTATCAGTCGGTGCATCCACCTGCATGCTTCCCGACAGCAGGAACTCACCAGCATCTTCCGTCGGGCCACGTGATGCAAGTCCCGGGAGGGCAGTCAAATGAGTTGCTCGCCGCAGGTCGTCTCGTCGTTCATTGCACAGTGCCGCCCCGTGTGCAGAGACCGGGACAGCCATCTCATGCGACCGCCACATCGTGATGACAGACCACTATCGCTGCGACGCAATCCATAATCGAGTGTGGCATGTCAACCAAGTGTGTGTGGAGCGCGCCGACCAGGCCCACAAACAGCCCGTGGATCAATGAGTTGTCCTGCCAGCTGCGGCATTGGAACAGGCACTTGCGATGACGGCTCAACAACCCGTTTGACGGCTGACGGAGATCAGAGTGTGGAGTCGTCGACATTCAAGGATGAAATGGCGGATCGCGTTCGCCCTTGGAGGCTACGATGACACTCAGAGCCATCGAAGTCTATCCAGGCGTCTCCCAGAGAGTTTTTGGGCAGTGACTGGAGTTCATTCGGCAACTTTTCTTCTCCCAGCCACACCAAAACCATCCCCCGCACCATGAAGACCCCAGCTATGATGACCAACGCGTGCCTCGTGTTGAGCGTGGCGACCATGGCGACCATCCCTACTGGCGCCGACGCTCGCCCGATGCATGCTGGCATCGACTACGAGCGCTACTTGCAGGAGAAGGACGACATCATGGACGAGTTGAACGCCTGGATGGACAAGTGGAAGGACGCAGCCCAGGTCAACGGTTGGCTTCCAAAGGTTGAAGCTCGCAGTGCCGACGATGTCGATGAGGACCACAAGCAGCGCTTCTTCATGGCGAAGCAGCTCGTTAAGGACCTGAAGCAGAAAAACCCGAACGCCGAGTTCTCGACTGACTCTCCATTCACGCTGCTGACGACGGACGAGTTCTCCAAGTACATCAAGAACGCGTTCATTGCGGGTGGTGGGCGATCACTCCGTGAGGAGGCTGATACTCCAACGCCCTCGGTGAACACTCGTGACATCAACTTTAACAACTGGTGGGGTAGCTTCAACTGGCCATCGATGTGGCGTCCATCGGCCGCTCCAGTGGCTCCGACCGCCGCTCCAGCACGACCGGTGCCT